>OMPJ01021435.1:0-11644 GCA_900312935.1 Carapus acus
AGGAGATACACGACCTTCAGCAAGAGGAAGACCGGCATCATGAAGAAGGTAAACACCAGCACCGCCAGCTCGATGGAGCCACAGAATAGATAAGACAGAATAAATACTAAGACAGAGTCAGTCATCAGTCAGGACAGGGGGGAGGGTCATCACACCACAGTCTCATGTCACAGTCCACACCTGCTGGGAGAAAGGAGGGGATTAAACGGTCTGAAATTGGTCAGACTTGCGGTTTGGTGATCATGTGCTGGTGGACCTGCAGGCGTACGAGTTGTCCACGCTGACGGGGACCCAAGTCCTGTTGCTGGTTGCCAGTGAGACGGGGCACGTTTACACCTTTGCCACCAGGAAGCTGCAGCCCATGATCACGTCGGAGACCGGCAAGGCTCTGATCCAGACCTGCCTCAACTCGCCCGACTCGCCCCCTCGCTGTGACCCCACCTCAGACCAAAGGATGAGCGCCACCGGCTTTGAGGAGACGGACCTCACCTACCAGGTGTCCGAAGCTGACGGCTGCTCTGATGTCGTAAAGGTAACGCGGTGGTTGTGTTGATGAGAATGACCTGACGTACGCTGCATCACAGGAATCCTGTCCTCCAGACAGTTACGAGACGGCCGTCATCATGAAATCATTGTAAAATATGGATAATCCCCCTGCTCTGCACGCACCCGTTGTAGAACCGAGAGCCTGTGGCACCCGTAGCAGAGCCTCTGAGCCCGTCGGCCCACGTCACGTCAGTGTGGCACCGCTCTGCTCGTGTAGTGCTCACGTAGTAATTCCAATAGGAGCCAAATGCTGGAGTATTCTACTGAGTAATGCTGGAAAAGCTGGCAGGTAAATGCCACACTTCAGGAAAGTGACTGGTGAGAATCAGCAGGTTATGTGATGAGCTGCCTCCCGGGGGTGTGCTCACTGTGCTGCGTGCTCACCGTGCAGTGTGCTCACTTTGCTGTGAATAAGAGTAAGAATAAGAATCCTCTACTGTCACAAGGCACTGTCTCCAATATCATTGTGAAAATTGGTTCGGCGGCTCGGCGTTGTGGTGTCCTGCCCCCACGCTGAGCTCCGCCCCTCCCTTTTTGTGCAGGATGCCATCAAACCAGCATTCACGACGGCCAACCTGGCTGGCAGCACCGCTGCCCAGCTGACCACCTGTGCCATCTCATCATCCTCTGCTTCATCCACGAGCGCCTCAATGTCCTCGCTGGGCCTGCAGGTTCACACCAGCGCTCCCGGTTGTACTTCGTCCTCAGGCGTGTCGCCGTCGACCAATGGCACCCTGCTGAAGCCGTCTGCTGGCGTGATGCTACCTGGAGGATTTACGTTCATGTCCGGTTGGTCTGTCGGGAATCTGACTATGGGAGGCTTTGTTTGTAACCTGGGAGTGTTTGTGGGAGTGCAAACCAGCAGTTGGTTGGGGGCATTCAGGCTTTGGCCCAGCTGAGCAAATGTCCTTCTCACGTTCTCTCAGCCCTCAGCTTTAAATCAGCACATCATAGCTCACATGCTTCATGGTGCCAATGATGCCTACTTCTCCATTGACGACGTTTAGATGAGCCGTCGTCCCCTCAAACACCATCGGAGCGTGTTTGGGAACACATTCGCACTCGGCCTTTAGTTTGCTAGATCGCCAGATCAATGAATCAGTAGAGAGCCTACCTACCTACCTACCCACTGTCCCTGTCCTACAGGCACTCATACCATCCCCCTCAGTCAGCTGCAGCACCCCCCACTCAGTATCCAAGGGTCAAGCACCACTGGCGCTCTGCCCGCCCAGCCCACCACGTTGCTCCGCCTACCCGCCACTGTGTCCATCTCGGGTGAGTGAGTGTGTATATGCATGTGTGCACATGGGCCCTGTCTGAATTGACTGTGTGTGAGTGTGTTTCTCTCTCTCTCTCTCTCTCTCATCCCCTCTCCTTCTCTGTCAGGTGGAGTTTCACAACAGCTGCAGACTATTCAGGTTCAGCCTGGCAGTCAGCAGGTCTCCAACAATCAGAGCGCCTCTGAACTGCATAGCCCCGCCTCCTCGGCAGGTGAGTGCTGTGACTGGCAGAGCATTTGGTCTTTCATTTTAAAGCAGTTTATTGACATTTGTGGTCTCCATCACGTCTTTCACGTCCGCTTCTTCTTCTCTCCTCTTCCTCGGCGGTTGCCCCCCCTCTCCCCATCAGCAGTGATGTACGCGGCACCGTCACCCTCTCTGAGTGACAGTGGGCTCACAGTGCTAAACACCTTCCCCCAGCCCAGCCGTGCCCAATCCCACGACCCCGGTGCGCCCTCTCTCTGAACCATTCAGTCTTTAGCCACTCCACTAAAGAAACTTCCATCTGTACATTTTACGTCCTTCTTCTGTGTGTGTGCTTTGTATGACAGCTGCTTAACGTCGACCTGCGTTGACCAATAGAAGATGTATTTTCTCTTGTTGTATGATCGTTGTCCAATGGCAGGCGCTGTCCAGCAAGTCTTCCTCACGTCACTCCCCCCAGTTGCCGCTCCGATTCCCGTGTCGGCCGTCCAGCTCCATCCTGTAACTTGCACAAACATCAGCAAACATTAAGTCAGAGCGGAGAAATCCCGCTTGTGTGTGTGTGTGTGTCGCACTGACGGTCACGCTTGGAGTTTGAATGCCGTTTCTCTGTTTGCTCAGATGGTCCTCAGCCAGCAGGGCGGCAGCAGCAACCTGACCGAGCTGCAGGTGGTCAGTCTGGACGTCCACCAGTCAAAGGACAACTGAGCCAACACACACTGATGTTTACATTTGATCTCCCGCCAAGCTGTCAGCTCCCTGTTTACCTCTACGTACACCTTTCTAGTCCTCACACACAACAAGTTTATCGGGACGGGACAAATCTGGGTGAATAATCTGAAGCAGTAATCTGTCATTATTGTGCTGCCCTTGACACGAGTCTGCAGTCGGTTGTGATTGTGAACAGTTGTAAACAACTGCATCATTGGATGACACGCAGACTGACTGATGCGTGGAATAAGAAAGGAGGAGCCGCCCCAGCACAGGCTCATCCAACATCTGAGGATTTTGGTGTCTGCAGCCAGACAAAACAGCAATTTCCCACATCATCAGAGACGCGAGTGGTGCCCTGCAGATACTGACATGGAGTCGTGCGGGAAGAACGTCACATATCTGAAAACATGCACTATTGTGCCAGGTCACTTCAACGCCAGTAAGAACATGGAAGATTTCTTTCATTAATACACCTTTAGCCATTGTGGTTGTGAATGTTACTTTGGTTCCTTCTGTAAGAAATAGAGATGGACAGACTGTGTGTATATAAGATATGATGTATATTTTATGTGATGTATATATACACACTGCTCCATTCTTAGTTGCAGTAATCAGTAAATAATTGATGAAAAATGTGTAGTGTGGCCCTTGTGTAGTGAATTGCTGATGGAGTGGTTCAGCTATTTTTGTGACTGTGGTGCCAAGAGGCATCAGGAAATAATGTCATTGCTCATCAATGCTTTCAGCACCAATGGATTATTGACTGAGTGAAATCAGCTGTGTGCAAAGCTCCTGGCAATGTTTATGCCCACATTATAATGCAGAGACCAAACACCACACGCTTACTGTGCGCAGTATTTTTCTTATGAATGTATGAATTGTAAATGTCTGTATGAAGTCCTTTTTTCATTAAAAAAGTGCCACAGTGTTGAAGCAAAGTCCTTCTCACAGACCATGTTGTGGAAATGTGGCTGGTTGAGGATGTAGGCATGGCAGAGCCCTCAACCCAGAGACCACTGCGACTGCGTCATAACCTCAGCTTTACTATTAAATTGTAAAGTGTGCTTGTGTGCTACCATGGATGCAGCCCTGCTGCTACATCTGCTCAGAGATGTAATTCGACCCTCAGTGACCCCATGAGGCATCGTAGAGGATAAGAGGTGACCAAAGAATCGTTCAGGGCCAAACTTCCCAATTTTGCTTTTCTCGAATCCTCCCGCATGAAGCGAACGGGAGGAGTTTTCACGGCACACTTGTCCATTCGCTCTCGTCTGTTGTTCAGAAGCAGCAGTTTAGGTGCAGTAGACTTGGCGACTGACGTCAGGCCAAGCGTCGCAGTATTGTGACGTCACGCCCGCGACACGTGCTCAGCTCCGCCTGTTAGCAAAGCCACGGTTGCGCGTACTTTCCCCGATTGTTGGCGAACCAAGTGCGGAAGAAGAAAATGTCTGCCGCCGGCGCTCAGGGGAGGAAAAGACTCCTGAAGGAGGAGGACATGACCAAAGTGGAGTTTGAAACCAGCGAGGAGGTGGACGTCACTCCGACCTTCGACACCATGGGGCTGCGGGAGGACCTGCTCCGCGGCATCTACGCCTACGGTAGGCCGGGGATGTGCGGCCTTGCCGGCCCATGCCCGCTGTGGTCGGCCTCCCATTCCCCCTCTGCTCCACTGGCCGCCTGGTCAGCTTAGGTCTGTGTTTGGGGACAGACCGGGCAGATATTAGTCCACCGAGAGTAATTCAACGGCCTGCGAAGCCAAATGGAGCTTAACGCACCAAGCTAGCGCGAGCCCTCGAAGTTAGCATTAGCATTAGCCGTTGTTTGATTATGTGGATTCTCTGCTTAGCCCGAACTGCCTGCAAGATGATGAAACTGGTGGTAGAGATCGCTGAAAAGTTTCATTTGACTTAATGGGTGCATTGAAAGCGTGGACGGTGATTTGGCGCCTCGCGCACTCACACACACACCCACACACACACACACACACACACAGACGGACTCGGACTCATCTCCGGCTTACTTGACTACCGAGTGAGACGAAAGAAAGTGAGACTTCGTAGAATAAGCGGCTGTGAGTAGTGTGTCCGTGGTAAAGGGCCAATGTGATATGTTGATGTGCCATCAGTTCAGCCTCAGCGTACCAATGCCATTACTGTGATTATGGATGTGGGGGCATCAAATTGCTTATCCTGACACAAATTAGATTTATGTACTGATCTCATCACACTGCCATTGAGGCTAGCACATCGACAGTAGAGATGTTTGGATCAGTTGGTCCATTACCCTTGGTGGCGATTTTGTGAAAATGTCAGATAATGAAGCAAAGATGAGCTGCGCACATTACTAACTGTGAGTAGCGTATCAGTGAAATGTCAGAGTCAGAAATATCAGGAATACTTCAGATTCTGGTGCCACTTTACCACACTGCTATGCCCACACACCTCCTTTATTCTTCCACTTGGATCATTCAGCTTGATATGCTCAGTGATCACGTGTGTGTTCGTGTCTCTGCGTGTGTATCTGAGTGTGTGTGAGAGGTCATTGTTTACCCACGTCAACTTCACCTACGTATCTTAGAGTCAAACGGGTTGTTACGAATGTGCCATGCTGAGTGTCAGTCTAGGCTCAGAAATGGTCAGGGTGTGATTTTTACACGGTGTAAGTGCATCTGTCCTATTCTCAGGCTTTGAGAAGCCGTCGGCCATCCAGCAGAGAGCCATCAAGCAGATCATCAAGGGCCGAGACGTCATCGCCCAGTAAGACCGTCCTCATCCATCAAGACAGAATGGGCTGGAAATCCACAGTGCTCTCATTGTGACGTGTGTGTGTGTCCGTGTGTCCAGGTCCCAATCTGGAACAGGAAAGACGGCCACGTTCTGTGTGTCTGTGCTGCAGTGTCTGGACATCCAGGTCAGTCACGTGCATCTTGGCCAACCAAAGCTGAAAGAGAAACACTGAGCTGTGTGTGTGTGTGTTAGCGTCGATGTGTGTGTGTGTCGCTCTGTGACGAACGAGGAGTGAAGGGTTAGAAGAAGCTAGAAGTCACTCCTGTTGTGTTGCTCTCCGACAGGTGAGAGAGACTCAGGCGCTGATCTTGGCACCAACGAGGGAGCTGGCAGGACAGATTCAGAAGGTAGCCACGCCCATACACTGCAGCTAATCAGGCGGCGGGACCCGCAGTCCCCCAATATTCTGTGACGGCGATGGCCTGAGCCTCCGTACCACCCACTGCGTGCAGGTGCTGCTGGCCCTCGGCGACTACATGAATGTCCAGTGCCACGCCTGCATTGGCGGGACCAACGTGGGCGAGGACATCAGGAAGCTGGACTATGGGCAGCATGTGGTGTCCGGGACGCCGGGACGCGTCTTCGGTGAGCGTTGGCGCCGGGGGGGGGGTCGATGACACACCAGGCAGCAGGGTGACGTGTTGTTTGTGACAGATATGATTCGTCGCCGCAGCCTGAGGACCAGAGCCATCAAGATGCTGGTGCTGGACGAAGCCGACGAGATGCTTAACAAAGGTGTGACCTTTTGACCTGCACGCTGGGCGCTCGGTGACGAACACAGTAGTGACGAACGTCCTGTCTCAGGTTTCAAGGAGCAGATCTACGACGTGTATCGCTACCTGCCACCCGCGACTCAGGTGGTCCTGATCAGCGCCACGTTGCCACACGAGATTCTGGAGATGACCAACAAGTTCATGACAGACCCCATCCGCATCCTGGTCAAACGGTGTGTGTGTGTGTGTGCACGAGGGGGGGGGAGAGAGAGAGAGAGAGAGAACTCCTGATGTGATGATGTGTTGTGTGTCTGTGCAGTGATGAGTTGACCCTGGAGGGAATCAAGCAGTTCTTTGTTGCGGTGGAGAGGGAAGAATGGAAGTTTGACACCCTGTGTGACCTGTATGACACGCTGACCATCACACAGGCAGTCATCTTCTGCAACACCAAGAGAAAGGTCAGACACACTCACCGTCCCATCAGCTGACGCCTCCCAAAGACGTCCACATCTTTCCACATGTAAACTCGCTGACTGTTTGTGTTTTAGCGTTTAATGTCCGAGATAAGACTTTTCTGCTGCAGCTCACACCTCCTGCATGTAAATACGGTGGTGCCGATCCCTCTGGTTACCTGCTGACTCCCACCCATCAGAGCTTCTGGATGGTGGAGCAGCTGCTCTGGGCCACAGGCTGCTCACATCACGTCTGCTCCTCCTCCTTGTGTGCAGGTGGACTGGCTGACTGAGAAGATGCGTGAGGCAAACTTCACGGTGTCGTCCATGCACGGTGACATGCCTCAGAAGGAGAGAGAGTCCATTATGAAGGAGTTCAGATCTGGAGCCAGGTACCGCGCTGAGACTACCGCGCCTGTGTGCAGACATTCGAAAGTCTCACACACACACACTCAAACAAACCCCCTCTGCCTGCCCACAGCCGCGTGCTGATCTCCACCGACGTGTGGGCTCGGGGGCTGGACGTCCCTCAGGTGTCTCTGATCATCAACTACGACCTGCCCAACAACAGAGAGCTCTACATCCACAGGTATGCGCCCACCAGCGCTCCCCACACGGGGCTCATGGGCCAACAAAGCCTTGACCTTTGACCTGTTGTAGGATTGGCCGCTCTGGACGTTACGGTCGGAAGGGTGTGGCCATCAACTTTGTCAAGAACGACGACATCCGTATTCTGCGAGACATCGAGCAGTATTACTCCACCCAGATTGACGAGATGCCCATGAACGGTAGGAATCGACCTCTGACCTTTGCACTGGTCATTGTGATGGTATTGTTTGCCGACTGACTGTGTCTTGGTGTTGCAGTGGCAGACCTGATCTGAGCAGACCAACGTTGACGCTGCATCTATTTTTATTGCCTGTTAATTTTTACCCCCAGCAACTTGTCAGCTGTTTGTGTTCCAACTTTTAGGATATTTTTCTTTTACTGGTTTCTTAGGATTTGTTTTGTAAATAAACATCTGTGTGTTCCACAATGTGTCCTTTCATTATGCTGATTGGATACGTGAGTGTCAGAGGTTCTGCTCCTTTGGTGCAGCAGACGATGTTTATGAGGCTGCTTTCATACTGACCTGGACCTGCCGACTGACACCTCACAGCGGCAAAAGCTAACCGTCCAATAAGTAGAGCTAATCGCGCTGCTGTGTCAGCGGCCTGGAGGTTTGTGTTGGTCATGGCGGCTGCAGCAGCATCATCATCCAGGCTGTGACGCCGCGTCCCTGTGGGGGACGGGGGGGCAATGGCCGTCCATTGAAGTGTGAAGATGAATTAAAGCAGAGGTGCCCACAGACTTCACTGGTCGGTTCAGTTTCAATAGTTCAAGTTACAGAGAATGTTTTATTCAAGCACATCTAGACTGACTGTGAACCCATAAGACACAAACCATAGATATGTGAGCAGCAGGCCTAACATATCGATTCTACACAGCTAGTCGGACATTCACGAGTCTTGACAACTTCTACCAGGGTGAAGGTTCCACCTGCTGACTCAACTTATGGTGCTTGGAGGTGATCCAGTTGATGAAACGGACGAGGGGCTCAGAGAAGCTTCTAGAGTACGAGCCACAAACTCCAGCGTGATGCCAGAGTGTTTCTAGAGGTAGAGGTGTGTGCGTGTGGGGGGTGGGAGGTCCGGCACCGAGTTAGTCTGCATTTCTACGGATGAACCAGATCTCGTTCCTGCGGGAGGGAACGCCCGGGTTGTCGTACACTGCCACCATGTACTGATCGCGGCGGATGTTTTCCGTGTCTCCCAGGATTTCCCACAACAGGCCGATCTGCTCGCTCACCGTCTCCTCCGTGGTGGTCCCGAAAAACGGCCTGAGGAAGGAAACGCTCATTCAGGGGATCTGACAGAACGGTAACACAGAATAATGGACTTCAACACTGGTGTCAACTTGGACTCATTTGGAGATTGAAGTTGATTATCCGATCGGAGAGATGTCGGGTGGAGCCATCCTGATCTTTCTCTGAGCACGTCCCCTGACGATGGTCCTCATGGCTTGGTTACGGTCACAGATCTGAGCGGGAGGCAGCGACTGACCGGCTCACCACCCTGAACGCGTCCCTGGGAGCCACACTGATGTCGGGTCGGCCGGCTGGGGCGGGCACGCCTGAAACTTGGCCGGCAGGAAGAAGGCGGTGCAGACCTCCTTCTCGAAGGACTTTCCGTCCTCCGACATGGCGATGGTGCTCACCACGGGGACGGTCATGCCCAGGTGACGGCCTGCAGCGGGGACACGCTCAGCTGGGAACCATGGAGTTGGAGGTTGGGGCGTGGGGGGGTTATAAGGGAGTTGGGGGGGCTGCACACACCTGCTGAGTTCTCCTTGCAGATGAAACGCATCATCTTCATGAAGGCCAGCGAGATGCTCTGCTCGTAGAGCTTCTCAGAGCGCCTCACAAACACCCACACACCCGCCGGGCACTCGCGCTCCTCAAACTAACAGGACGCTCACGTCAACACAGGTCACAGCCTCTGAGTGTGTGTGTGTGTGTGTGTGTGCGTGTGTCCGTGCGTGCGTGCGTGCATGTATGTGTGTGTGTGTGTGCTTGCGCATGCATGCTAACCTGTTGGTGGTGGGCAATGGAGGTGAAAGGAAGAGGCTCCCTCTCCCCACGGTTTCTGGTCATTTCCTCGATGGGTCCTGTCATGTCTGACACACACACACAACCACATATGACGACGTCTATATAGAAAACTCTTTCTTCTCTTCCTCTTCTTTTTCTCTGCTTGAACTATTTGCACCGGAATGCAGCACCTTAGTTTCATTACACAATTCAATTGCTGTGATGACAATAAAAGATTCTCGATTCCTGATTCCCTGACTCTTGACAACAACTTACAGCGAAACAAAGTCTATGCAACAGTAACTGTTGGAGATGTTTGAACAGTCGGGCTATGGCCCACCCAGTGGAAACTCTCCTGTAGCACCACGCAGACAACCATGCCTGCCTCCTTCCTTCTCCTAAGCTCAGACCTGAGCTCCTGCCTTGGGCCTCCTCGGGGCTGAATTCTATCATACTAACTCTTTGCATTTGAAGAAGCTGCAACTTGTACCCCAAACAGTGGAGCAGGACCACTGGAGACAGAGTCTCTGCTCTCTTGGAGAGGCCTGTTCCCTCTCATCCAGCCTAAGGGGGGCGCTCAGGTCCTTCTCCGCTAACCTGTGTGTCCTTAAGAGACCCTGCAGCTTGTCTCTGTTGGACCCTGAAGCTCTCGGCCCTCAGCCGCCTAATCAGGCCCAGATCAGGCCCGCGGGCTTCTTATCAGTGAGTTGCATGAAGCAAACATGGAGAAGCAGAGAGGGAGGGAGAAGGTCTGACCTGGAGGAACTGACACCTGGTGTGTCCTGCCCACCGCCTGCCAGTGCTGAAGGAGCCTTCGCTGCTCCTCCTCCTCCGTGCGCGCACGCACACCGGTGTCATCGTCCATCTGCTCCTCGTCCAGGTCCTCCAAGTCCTCCAGTGAGATCAGAGCCATGATGACCTGCAACAGACCAGAAAGAGAAGTCATCGGCGTGTGTAAAAGGTGCATAGGTCAGCCTCAGGGTCAGGGTTAGCCTCAGGGTCAGGGTCTGGGTCAGCCTAAGGGTCAGCCTAGGGGTTAGGTTAGGATGAGCCTTAGGGTCAGCCCTAGGATCTGACTCGACCTGGTCTGGCGTTCGGACCGCCTTCTCTCTGGACATCGATGTTCGGTTCAGGGTCTCTCACTTTGTTGTGATTCGACTGAGCATTGGTTAGCACACTTAGCACCGTTAGCACCGAGCGGAGCGAGCAGCGGTCGTACCTTAGAAGCCGTGGGCGGCCGGGTCAGGCCGGGCCGGGTCCGGGTCCGGGATTTGATCCGTGTCCGTGTTCGGCTGTTCGGCACCGGTTTCCAAGCGCCGCGCAGCGACACACAACAACGATCCGGAACGTAAATATCTGTTGTGAGTCCCGTGAATTCCACTTATCCTTTCAGAGTAAAAGGGTCGTATCTGTTTCGTGTAGAATAGAATAGAATGCTTTTATTGTCATTGTGCAACATAACAAGAGAATCATGGCACAACGAAATTAAGGCGCAGCTCTAGTTCAGGGGTTAAAGTGATCAAGTGCAGATAAATAACAGGCTCAGCAGTGTTCGGGACACAGCAGACGTGCGGGACAGTCCGGGACAATATATTTCAAGACAAGTGTGTTATTTTAGAGCATCACAAATATTTTCATGGTTTCTATGCGCTGTTCGTCTGTTCAGGGATTGAAATGATCAACAACACCCTCACAAATTCATTTCACTGCCCAAACGGTCAGAACATTTCTCCTTGGTGGGAGAGCCTGGGTGCGCGTGTGAGGTCAGAGGTCACAATAGGTAGCACCAGTGTGGCTGCATGAGGAGACAGAGGATAAAGTGTCCATCTGCTCTTCGGGTCTGCTGCTGGAGGAGAACAGAGACAGTCAGAAAGAGCTCCCACTCCTCTGCAACATGTGGGGAGAGGAGGTGTGGGAGGAGAGGAGGACGTCTGGAGGGGAGGAGGAGGAAGTGAGGGTGTGCAGGACAGTGTGAGGCGTGTCCTCGCAGAGACAGACAGACAGACAGAGAGACAGACAGACAGACAGACAGGATGCCGAAGCTGAGCTGAAGTTGAAGGAGCAGTTTGGAGAGAGGTTCAGAGAGGAAAGGTGGAGATGCATAGGAGAGACAAGATGGTAAAGGAGGTGAAGAGGAGGAGCTCAGAGAGGGTTAATGGAGGGAGGGAGATGTGGAGGGACGTGTCGGCCGAGCAGAAGAAGAGGAGGGGGCAGGGAATGTGCTGTCCCTTACAGGCAGACAGGGGGCAGCACAGACTGGCCTCCCCAGATGAAGATGGTACTCCTCCTCTTCCTCGCTGACATCAGCACGCCATGAATC
>OMPJ01021437.1:4886-43698 GCA_900312935.1 Carapus acus
GTGTGAGCACTGGCATGCGAGATGTGAGTGTGAATTTTCAGACCCACTGAGAAATCCGAGACCATGGAGCTTTTCCACATTACACATTAGCTTCCAAGCAGCCACATCTCACACACAGACACACACACACACACACACACACACACACACTTAAACTGCAGTATCACGGTGAGCTGAGAGCTGATATATAGCTGAATTTTCTGTTATGTAACTAAGTTGTTTTGCTGTCAATAGCATCTTCTGAGTTTGGAGGACCCACTGAAACACACACACAACTCACTTTTTATGCTCTCTAAAGACTGTGGAGCCTATCAGACTCACCAGTAGCCCCAGAGACACAAACCCTGATCTTGCTTTCAAGACTTCTGTTTGATTCCTCGCTACAATCTGTCAATTATTTACAATGATTTTATTGGCCAGTGGAAGAATCTGACACAAATGTGCACAAGTCCACCAGCTCTGATTTTACACCGTCATCGTCACACCATTTAGATCCATAACATCTGATCTACTTAAGAGGCCCCTGGTAGGGGGGTCACGAGGTCATGTCCAAGACTGGTGGGGTGTAAGACAAAGCCTCTAAGATGTGCTGAAAACACTTAGCTCAACCACCGAGTGTGTGTGGCTTTATGGCCCGCCATCCAGCCCGGACCTAATCTATGCGTGCGTGTGAGAGAGTGAGAGAGAGAGAGAGAGAGAGAGAAAGAGAGAGAGAAAAAGAGTGTGTGCGTGCATGCATGTGTGAGTGTGTTAAACAGAGGGCACACAATCTTGCTGATGTAAAACAAAAGAGTAAAACCAGTAAGGCACTTTGGAAAGCACTTATACACAAAGAATTATAGATTTCATGTGGATGTTTTAGGGGCAGGGTCAGAAATCAAACATTTATACTATATATTATAAATTTATATAGATCGATCATAGATACATACAGTCAGATGACCACAACTCTTCTTACACACTTGTACATGTACACACATGCATGCATGTGAACATTAATACGCACACATATTATGTCACGCGGTCTTTCCAAGCGTGTCCTCCTGCAGCGTGGGAATATTGATGCTTTGTGCATTGTGGGAGTATGAGTGCAGAAATCTATGTATAATGTTATTATCAGCGGCCTGTGGAGTCAATATCCTGCACCAGCTTGTAATCCGGGCCTGCTGACCCAGGCTGGCTCGCCCTTTAATCGGCTTTGCAAAGAATCTGTTGACGATCTGACCCTGAGCAAGGCGATGCTAACGAGCTAAAGCAGCTTGTGTGGCCCCTGTGACGCCTTACGCCAACACACACGACAAAGGTCTGGGGTTGCTTACACAACACGTGTGCCGACAAGCACATACACACACGCTTAATGGAAAACGGCTTGAAAGTGGGGTGAGCAGTAGCTGTTGAATTTTCATTCAAAGGCCAATTCTGGACACGCTATACCTTTCCTTCCCACTCAGTGTGTCTGAGTGCGCATACTCACAGGCAGGTTGGTGAAGACGCTGAATGTGCTCCTCAAGAAGGTGATGAGGTCAGTCAGGTAGTCGCTGGGAGGCAGTGGCCCGTTGGCGTGTTGGGGGGCAGTCCAGTCGTAGTCTGCCAGCTGCAGGAACTGGTCAATCTTTGCATTCAGGCTGGTGTAGATCTCTGCCTCGGCTGCGTGACGCGCATCCTGAGAGAGGCGAGAGCGGTGATGAGGAGCAGGAACAGTGAGGAAGAGGAACGTGAGCTGACAAAGAGAGGAAAGCACGCATGCGCACCTTGAAGGTGGAGGTCCCGTAAAGCTTGGTGGCATTGGCTGTGTCTGGCGGGACATTGGTGATGTTTGATATGAACTCCTCCAGGAAATGGCAGGACTGCTCCAGGTGAGTGGTGTTAATGATCACCTGCACCAACTGGCACGGCAGCGCACAAACACACAAACACACAGAGAGTAATTTTCATTGTTTCACGCTCTGATCTTGCGTGGCAGAGGGCTTGAGTGGGATCCATAAGTGGGCGCCTCTAGTGTAGTTCTGCCAGTTCCAAGGCAGATAACACTGCAGGCAAAAACTAGACTTGAAATTTTCTGCACTTTCTCCGCCCAGAGGAGGAGAAATGTCAAAATGGTGAGGTCAAATATTTCCACGTGCATGGAGAAGTGTGCAGGTTGGGGCTGCGGAGAACCACACATTGTTCTTGCCCAATTTCTCTCAGTAAGCTTAAAAATTAGTCATCAGAGTGACTTAGACAGCCGAGAGAAGTAATAACACACCTCTCCAGACCGATGTAGTTCTTTTACGTAACTTTCATGAGGATGCGTGAAATGGTGTGGGACATGTTGCACACCGAAGTCTTAAAACCACAGAGAAACCTCAACCAGCACCAGTCGGTCAATTACAGATACAGATACACACACGCACGCGCTTGAACAAAGGGTGCATACTAGAGCATTCACTTCATTTGTTAACCTCTCTTGTTAAGAGGGGTAAACAACAATTTCTTACATTCTGAGGACAAAAAAGTCCCTGTGCGGCAAGAGATGTCTGAGCTGTTTGCAGTCAAAAAACACTGCCCTCCTCCAAATTTCTTTTTTGTTTTTTGGGAATTGCGTCGCCATAGTAATCCAGGTTGCCAAGAAAAGGAATAGCGCCACTACCTGGGTGAGAAGATGGTTTCGCTGCACCTTTCATGGGAGTGTGTGAAACACTGTTAAACTAATTTAACTCTGAGGGCCCTCGTGTAAATTTGGAATTAGATATCACAGATTATTGAGACCCTGACAAATTCATTTGCTTCTGAGGATTTTGTGACAGTACACCGACACCACGGCAAAGGTTTCTGGGAAAAGCCTCTGCGCTTTGAGTCTGATCGGAACTGGGGACTGAATCGTCGCTTGGAATCGAAAGCAGGAGAAACTTTTCTGCTTTGCTGAGAATAAATGAGCTGGAAACACTTTGGAAACACACACACACGCTGACACACTACCTCTGCCAGCCCAACATTCCTCTTCTTGATGGCGTACTGCAGACAGTTGCTGAGGGTTCTGGTCAACAGCAGATTGGTGGACTTGCGGATCATATCGTCCACCTCTGTGGAACTGAGAGGACACAGAGACACGTGCATTGATGTGATGTCCAGGACAAATACCTTGGATGAATATTGGTGTATAATTGTGTTTTGAGAGGCATGGGCGGACGAGCCCACTGTCTAGACTGTCAGAATCACTCAGGCAAACCCCAATCAGAAATGTGTGTGTGTGTGTGTGTGTGTGTGTGTGTGTGTGTGTGTGTGTGTGTGTGTGTGTGTGTGTGCGCACTCGTCCTCGTGTGAGTTGCGGCACGTTTGGTATTGAGAAAGAGGAGAGGTCAAAGATCAAAGTCAGTCATGAGAGAGAAACTTTCTCTGTACAGCTGGAGAGTCACGAGGACGAATCTGTGTGTGTGTTTGTGCGTCCAATTCCAGAGCCCAAGGGGTAACAAACACATTCCATCCAAATCAGTAAATTGTCTGTGTCTGGAATGCAACCTAAACACACACACGCACGCACTCACGCACGCCTGAGGGAAAGAGGCAGAAAGAGCTTGAATTCCAAACTGAGTTGAGTTTCCAAAAATGTGGAGGAATCCTAAAAACGTTCCGACGATTCAGAATCTGACTGTGTATGTGTGTATGGGATGGGGGGGAAAGATGGAATTCCTGGAGCAGCAGAAGTGCAGAGTGGACAAAAAATGGGGCACGGGGAGGTAGCAAGAAGTCAATGTACGCGAGTGAACTCTGCGCGCACACACGCTTGGGATGGAGTTTCACTGCCATCGGTCGGATGAATGTGCGTGGGCCAGCCAGATGCCATTGGACAAGGGCGACGGCGAAGGGCGCAGAGAGGAAAAGAACGTAGTCAGCAGTGGAACAGAGAGAGGGAGAAAACCACAGGTATGAACACACGTGTGCTCCAGTGCAGAGACACACACTGCTTGAGCAGAGCAGTGTGTGACATGGAGCGGTCCATTCCAGGTCAGAATCAATTGTGGTCATTGATCATCGGGTGATACACGCCATCAGAAACAGAGAAAGAAAGTGAGGTGGGGGGGAGGGGGAGGGCAAGAGAGAGAGAGAGAAAGAGAGTGGCATATGCTGAGTCAGTCACTTCAGAAGCCTCTGTGTGTGTGACTCCAAGGATTTTGAACATGAGGGGGTCTAACATGTGACACCGCCATCTCCTCCCCCAACGCACACACACCATAAAGGCAATTCTGGTGGGGGTCAGGGGTCAGGAGAGATCAATGACCATGATCCTGCCCCATCGTCCTGTCTGCATCCGGACTGTGTGTGCATGTGTTTGAAGTCTGTGGCAACGCTGAAACCGGAGAGCTCAGCGAGCGAGACGCCAGGAATCAGGCCGGAAGAGACGCCGCCGCTGAGAGTAGCGATTATAGAGATGCCGCACACACCAGATGGGCCCTAAAAGAGAGCCAGGACCATATGAACTTCACCTGCTGTCTCTCTCTCCCCTGTTCACTCTCTCTCTCTCTCATACGCACGCACGCACACACCTATCTGTATAGTTGTGAGAGGGGAAGAGGGATTTCCCCTTTGGAGGACGGTGACCCCATCACCAAGGTCACAACTTTACAACACACAACTCCAAAGAGGAGAAAGTGTGAAGAGCGGAGAAGTGAGAGATGCGGGCACAAGTCCTGTGATTGCGCCACCCCGACAAACACACACATCCTTGGAGAGATGAGGATAAATACCATGCAATTCCATGTAATTAATATGTTCAGACTGACTGCGTGTATGAAAGTCTGGGCCAAGGTCCCCATGCACTGCAAAGCGATCTGTGTGTGTGTGTGTGTGTGTGTGTGTGTGTGTGTGTGTGTGCCCGCATGAATGTGTGAGTGTGTGTGTGTGAGTGTGTCTGGCTAACTTTCAAGCTTGTGGGATCTTTCTGGACTTAGGAAGTTGTTTCCTGATTGCTCGTCTCCCCAGCAGAAAAGTAGCTGCATTGTTTTACTTAATTCGTCCGACAACCCATCGAAGTGCACAGGCGAGCATGCGCACGCACACACACACAGAGTCACACATACAGTACATACACAGACAGACACGGCAGTTACTTCAACAGTACTTGGCACAGGAGTCACCACTACAATTTTTGAGTTTGGGTGTTTGTTAGCGTAGGAGTATGTGTACTGTGTACTCTGCTCTACCTGAGATGTAGGTCCTCAGAGTACTTCAGACAGGCGTAGATGAACTCTTTCAGCTGACTGTAAACCTTTGGCACAAATGCAGAGAAGGGGAGCTTCTTCGGGAAGGGAACCTGTAGATAGGTAGACAGACAGACATACGTACTGTACACACACACACTAGCTGTTGACAGTTTCAGATTTCCCCCTTTGTTACATTTGTTTTTACATACCCTATGTCCATTTTACACCCTGTTCACTTCATTGAACATCTTTCTTTTAGGAAGAGAAATTGCGTTTCAGGTCCTCACCTTCTCCAGCTCTGGATCCTGCAGGGGAAACTGGGAGGTGTAGTGTCTGAACTCTTCCTCGGTGGATACGGGGATCGGACTAAAATTATCCAAGTCCAATTCTTGCCTAAAGGGCGGAAGGAAGGAGACGAAACAAGGACACGGGAGAGAACACATGCATGCAGTGCTTTATTTTAGATTTTTCTTTTTTGGGAGGACAACGGGAAACACATGCACGTGCACGCACACACACACACACGCCCCGCCATCCCTTCCATCTCATTGGCGTTCCAAACTTTGGACGTTCCAATGTTCCGCGAAAAGGCCATGAACTGGCGAGTGCGCTCCCTCTCCCTGCACTACTGCACAACATTCCTGTGGCTTCTCCCCTTTGTGTGGGTGTGTATGTGTGCGTGCGTGCGTGAGAGAGAGAGAGAAAGAGAGAGAGCGGGAGGAAGAGAAACTAGGGAGGAAAATGCATTTGTGTTCAAGTCCCATTGGCATCATTTGACCAAAGAAAAGGTGAAACAATAGCGACACATTCTAAGGTGGTACCCATTCTTGTAGAGAATGTCCTGGATGTTGCCTGACACTTCCTCTCTCTGGTTGGCCATAAAACTTAAAAGCAGGAAGAACACTTTTTTTTCTCCACACGATCTCAGACTGTGTGTTTGTGTGTGTGTGTTTGTGTGTGCCTGCCTGCATCCACTCTTGCGTACCTGAATGTAATGTTCCATCTCTTCAGTAGAATTTCTCCATACTGCTCCCTCATTTCCAGCAGCATCTCAAAGAGCTGAGACACTGGGAAGCCATAACCCTGAGGAGAGGAAACAATGAGAGGAGACAAAGGATGGAGTGGAGACAGCATGGGTGGATGTGGAGAGGAGAGAAGAGGAGAGGAGAGGAGAGGATTCAGTTGTTCGCCACCACCTCATTTGGGCATCCCACCATCCATTCATCTCCCTCGTCCCCTCGCTCGCCTGTGCGGGGGCGAGGGAGCAGACAGAGGGTCTTTCTTCTCGAATTGGCCAGCAGCCACTGTGAAACGTTACCACGCCGATGGGAGTGATGTTCACAGCTCCCTGAGGTCAAATCTCTCAGCTGGCACGAGCCAAGAAGTGAAGCGTACAAAAATAAGCATGACCCCCACGCATACACCATTCACACCTGCAGTGTGTCTGCAAACAGGACGATGAGGTTCTTCAGATCCAGAACCAGGTCAGGGTCATCACAGTATGACTGCAGGTGAAAAAGAAAAAAAAACAGAAGACGGAAATTTGTTACAACGCACTCGGGTGCTGCGTGGTTGAATGCATTTCGGGTGTTTGTGTGCACGAGTGTGCTGTCTCACAGAGTGTGTCCTCAGTGCAGCAACGATTTTGGACAGTGCAAGCTCCCAAAGCTCCTCCACATATGCCCTGTTCACCAAACCCTGCGTGGTGTGGAGGACGTGATCCTCCACCACAAAGAACCTGGATGGAGGGATGGGAGAGAGAGAGGGGGAGACAGAGGAGAGGAAAGGTGCTGCATCAACATGTCATCATAGCTACACAAGGACAGCAGAATGACGGAATCAGGGAGGAAATGATGGATGGATAAAGGATTGGAGGGAGGGAGATGGATGGATGAAATGATGGATGATGACAAATGGAGGGCAAAGATGGATGACAGGAGGATAGAGACAAAGGGGCCAGAGGGGGGAGGATGTATGGAAGACTCAGAAGATGGATGAATGAAAGAGTAATATCAATATGAGAGCAGAGGAGGAAGGGAGATGAACAGAAGTGACTTACCCCACAATCTGATTGAAGTAGCGTCTGTAGCCCTCTAGCGTCTCATGCTGGGACGAGGAGAAGAGAAAGACAAAAAGAAAAGAGGGAGGGCAGAAAGAGGCGCGAGACCAAGGGGGGGAGAGGAGAACATCTCAACATACAGGGATGGCGCTTAGACATCTACACTCTTGTTAGAGATTAGGGCTTACGTGGCAGACCGTGCATGTGTGGAAGTGAGAGAGGAGTGTGTGTGGGTTTGGGTGTGTGTTTGAGGTGGCGGTAGGTGGGTGAGTGGGGGAGACATACCATATTAGAGTGGGGCTGCAGCACGAGCCGGGCCTGTTTCCTCCGCTGCTTTCTGTAGTAGCTCTCAAACGCGTCACGCAAACCCTACGGGAAGAACGGCAGTGAGGCAGAGGGACCAAGGGAGGGAGGAGATGAGGAATCGCCACTCTCAGACCTCAGTCAAATTCAGGAAAGATTCACTCACACATGCACGCAAACGGAAGCTTGTCTAAACTTGACCTCCTATCTGCCTTCCATTAAACAGAAGCTTGTCTCTTATCTGTCTCTCATGTGTGTGTGCCTATACCGCATGTTCTGAGCTATCTTGCTGATAACTAGGACCTCGAGCCCTCTGCAAGCGCAGAGATAACGGGACCAGACCACCACACAGACGGTGTGTGTGTGTGTCCCGTATCAGCAGTAGTAGCAGTGACATAAAAGACTAGTGGGGGAACTTTGTCAACTTTGAAAACCCTCCATTCAACCCTCCACTTTGGGACCAGGGTCCCAAGGTGGCGAGGCATCGTAGCATTACGAGAAGGTTCGGGATGAGGCTACAAGAACGCTCCCATGCAGATATCTGCGGTGGCCGCCGAGCTCCCAGTGCACCTCCCGCCTCAGCCCTACAAGCTCTGGCAGTCCCGAGCTGGTTGAGGTCCAGCTCGGATGCCTCGGAGCCTCGGCTGAGCGAGGGCCAGCAGCAGGCGCCGTGCCCATGTTTACATTGATCGCCACTCTGCTCGTATTTCCCGACGTGCCAGCGTGTGTGTGTGCGTGTGTGGGTCCGTGCGCACACGCGTGCATGTGTGTGTAACAAAGACGTATTGTTGGGACCCAGCGCTGCTCCCTGTGACTGGAAAAAGAGGCTTAAAAAATGGAAAACAGAGAGGAGAGGGGAAGGAGAAAGGAGAAGAGAGCGGTGGAGAAGAGAGGAGACGAGACGAGACGAGCTCCTGCTCTTTTATAACACAAATAAATGAATGAGAGTAGTTCATTGTTTTTGTCAAACAGTCAAAGTGTGTGTGAGAGAGGGAGAGGGAGGAAGGAGAGTCTCATAGAGAGAGAGAGATGATGTTCTGCCCTCTGTGAACCCCCTCACAGATACTGTTCAAAAATAGATGTTACAGTTCAAACAAACAGAGGGAGTTTGTATGTATAGGGGAGAGAGGGGGAGAGTCATGGGCAAGTGAGCACGACCCCGTAGGTAAAGAGGTCAGACGCTCCACCCCTCCTCCCCTCTTTACCCTCTCTCTAACCCCGACGATCTGTTTTCACTCCATCCTTCTGCTGCTGTGTCCACTTTCTCCTTCCTGTCAAAGTTCGTGCACTTCCTGTCCCCCTTGCCGGAGAACCCCCAGACACATACACACACAGAGTGAGACGGAGCCAGCAGGAGACCCCAAATGTGCAACTAACCCAGTCATGCCCCATTCAACTACTCAAACTATGTCGCCTCCACTCTGGCTGAAATGAGACACACACGGACGCACATGCATGCATACGAACACGCGTACAGACACACACAAACAGTCGAGCTGGAATGAAGCCAGTCTGGAGTCAGAGGCCACGTCTTACATCATCACATGACCCTGTATACATAAACCCTTAGCTAATGCCACCCCCTCCTCCCCCCCATTCCCGCTAACCCCGTATTCTGGAGAGTCTCCAGACATGGTCCATCATCTTCGGCTAAAAACCAACATCGCTGCGGCCATGCCGTCCCCATGTTTGTGTCGGGGAAAGGAGGGGACGCACACCGTAGATTTAGCGTGGAGGGGCTGTGGTGAGCGTTAATCTCACGGAGACAAAGAAGGAGAAGAAGGGGGGAGAGAAGAGGAGGAAGAAAGGGGGACAAGGATGGGGAGAGAGGGAAGAAAAGGATGCGGAGGAGGAGGGCAAATACGAAGACAACAAAGAACTGACCAGCACAGTGTAGATGTGAAGACAGCGATACACCGGTGAGAAATCCACCAAATCCTGAGCCCCTGGGACCTGGAGATACAGAGACACATGGAGAGGGAGAGGGGTGTTATACATCAACTGTGTATACAAGTATGTGTGTATTACAGAGGGCCTCAAAGATCTGTTACTCGAGGGGCAGTCAACCCCGTATTGCCATCCTTCTCAGCACTTCCACTCGAAGCTCAAAATCCACATCCTGTTTTTAAGAGAACAACAAAGTGGCAACTGACCAATTTGACGTGCACAAACACATTCACACACAAACACACACACGCACGCACATACGCACGCACGCACTTGAAAAACGTTGCTCTGTAAAAATCATTGGAAGGGAAGCACAATGCCAGCTTTGATGTAAAACTGAAAAACACACACACACTGCTCAAACAATGCGCACAAATAGTCAGATGGCTTGGAGACAGAGGACAGAGGTCAGGAGGGAGAGGGCGAGGGAATACGGGAGCACAGGACGGAAACGAGCTGTAGACAGAGTTGAACAAGGGGAGGATGATGGCTTCGCTTAAAATGAAGAGAAGGACGAGAAAGAGAGCCTGAGAACAGGCGGAGGAGCAAAGTGAGGAGGGAAAGAATGGAGGGAAGACGATAGAGGGAGAGGCGGAAACAGAGCAACGCGGAGAAAAAGCCGCTAGGAGAACAAAGCAGAGGAAGAAAAATAGGAAGCGCAGACACACAGGGGGATGAGCGTCCAGGGACGGGCGGGGATGGCGTGAGGAGAGCGTTGGCATTGCCATTGGCGCCGACCGAGGTCATGACCCTGAGCCGGCGTGGGGTCAGCCCTTTGTTTGAGCCAAGGTCGTCCCACGAAGAAGGCTGGCCAGAGGAAATAAGGCAAACGGACAGAACAGAGGCTGAGAGGTGACGGGTTCAACTCACACAAACACACACGCTCACACACAAAATACAGATCCCCAAGTTACAACCTCAAGGACACATTCTGCCTCACGCCCTGTGTTTGTCGACAGAGGTCACGGGTTCAGATCACTCCTGGAGGCAGTGTGTGTCCTGTCACAGTGCCCAGCAGCAAGGCAGCGAGCCAAAGCAGGGCGAGCGGGGCCAAGCTGTGTTTACACTGGAAGCAAATCTGAGTAGGAGCGATATCAGCTGCCTATTAGGAGAGGACTGTGGGCGCCACGCGGCCTGAGTCACACAAAGTGTGCCAGTCATTCATGGCATTGGAACAGAGGGCAAAACAAACTCCTACAAAGTTAGACCACCGGCGAGGTGATGTGGTCGACATCACCTCATCCCCCGTCGAACACACAGACCAGAGGAGGAGAGGCTGAAACGTTTTCTCACTTCATCGTCCGTGTCTTCATCACCCACGTCCAAAATGCCAGAGTCTTGTTCCGACATTGGACTGCTGCCCTGCGTGTCCGTCTGAACAGCTGCCCCTGCTGCTGCTGCCGCCTTCCTGCTGCGCCGTCCGCACAGGGCCCGGGGCTGCATTGAGACTGAGCTGTCCAATGAGCGCTGGAGCTGGGCCTGCAACACACACACACACACAGTGGCAGTTTAGATTGGCTGTCATAATGATAGATGACGGTGATTCTGATAATCAGTAATTCTCCCATAATGTGTGTGTCCAGGTTTAGTCGGTGGCCCACTGCACTGGGGACCTTCTCATTAGCTGTGGCACGTAAAGATAGCTCCAGTAAGAATATTGTAGGATGTCCAGTGTTGATTCCACTCTTTGAGGGAATGAGGCAACCAGCCACACCCCCAACAGTTTCGGGGAAAAAGGTGAAGTGAGCATTTAAGACCTTTTGTCTTCAAAAATAAACGCCTCCATTAAAATGTCACTGTGCTTTTTGCCAGGGCTTTCAAGGTGATTTACCGAACCTACAATGGAGTTAGCAGGAGTTAGCAGGGGAAAGAGGCGGGCACCAGATCTGTGGCAAATTCAAGAACATGTGGAGTTTACAAGGCCACAGGAGAACGTATACACTATAAGCCACCCCTTAGCATTGCTACACTCCCACCCAGAACTGGGTCAAATGCTACCGCATTTTATAACATCCATGGAAACAACACCGAGTTGATGGCTTCATTTTAAGACTGATGAGAAAAACTGGTGTTTATACGTGTGTGTCTGAACTACATGGGACAACAATTCCATCTTTGATGTGATGCCCACACGTACACACGCCTGTGACTCACATCATACAATAAGAACACAGGGCGTCGAGGGAGAGTCAGCCTGTGTGAACCACGTCTGCTCATCAAAGGGGGACTAAAAAAAACTGTTTCCAGCAATTCTTAAGCTTGCAATGAGGAAAAAAAAAAACATTTTTAAAAAACACACCAGCATACACATGAGGGAAATCCCTTCAAAATGTCAGAGCAACCCCATTAAAAATTCCTGGGATGAGTAAAACATGGAGTGTAGCTACCTGTGATAACCAGTACTGACTGCTCTTTGGCACCATTCACTGAGACCATTCGCTTCACTTGAGCAGCTGTTCTCACAATGTCTCTGTTGTGACTGCAAGTCAGCGTATTCAGCAGGAAAGCGGGGTCACAACGTGGTTACCAAAAAATAAATAAAAAATAAATCGGTACGTTTGTCATTCATGGTCAACTTCACTTTTTGGCAGCCTGGGTAGGGGCCTGAGTAAGTGGCGTGTGGCTCAATGCTCACTATTCGGCGGGCGACACGTTGAGCTGTGGCGCTGTGTTTTGGTTTCGCCCGCGACGACGCAGCGTGTCGCCCGTGACTGCACGCGCATCCGCCTGTGTGCTCAGTAACCAGATACAGGTAATCAATCTTCCTCCACTTCACACACACATACACAAACACACACACACAGACACACAAACACTCACCACAATCTGTTTCCCATTAGTGTGAGTGTGAGTGTATATGTGTGTGTGCGTGCCTGCGTGTGCGCGTGTGTGAAACAACTAAACGAGCAGCACACAGCAGCAAGCTCGTCTTCTCCTAGAGGAGGAGGGGGATGATGAGGGAGGATGGAAAGATGATGAGATGGAAAGAGTGATAGAGGGAGAGATGGACATCAGGAGGGACAGAGAGAAACACAATGTGACAGTGCAAGAGGGGAAGAAATAAAAGGAAGGAGAGGGGGAGCATGGTAAATGACAAAGAAAAGGAACATTTGGATACGATTCTCCTTCTCCTCTCTTTTTCCCTCCCATCCCCTCCCCATCGGCCTCCTCAACCGCTTTCTTCCATCCCTCATCAGCCTCCCCTCTACTGCCCCTCCAAGTCCTCATCTCCCCTGCTCTACGAAACCCTGTGCTTCCATCTGCTCATCCCTCATACTCCTCTTCCTCACCTCCTCTTTCTCCATCCTCTCCTCTACCCTCCTGCTATCCCCCCCTTTTCCTATCCACCACCTTCCTCCTCCAATTCCCTCTCGTCCTCTCTTCCTCCCTTGCTACTTCTCTCTGGGCATGTGGCAGCAGACAATAGCTCCATTGTGAGGCCGTTCCTCTCCTCCATCCCCTCCCCACCCCTTCCCTCCTTCCCCCTCCTCTTCTACAACTATTTATTTTCACATCCTCGGTGGAGGGAGCTGCAAACGACGGCCGGGCACAGACAGCGGCCAGTTGGAGCTAATTTGGAACAGAGCGCAGCAGAGAGACACACTGTCTGTGTGTGTGTGTGTGTGTGTGTGTGTGTGTGTCAGAGGGAAAGAGAGAGAACATTAGAGAGACAAACAGAAAGATAGAGACAAGATGTAAAACACTTGGATTATGTTCTCTCTTTCCTGTCTCCCTCTCTCTTGCGCGCACGCACGCACGCACGCACACACACACACACACACACAGCCAAGTATGCGATACAGCGGTATAATCCAGTATCAGTGTCAGGGAGGGAGGGGGAGCGTGCTCCTTGTAATTAGTGGTTAGAGGATTTAGCGGTCGGGCTTCTTCCACGACTGCGAGCGGATTATCTTCGCCGGGGGCAGACCCCCGCCATGAGCCACGAGGGAGGGGGAGCCAGTAAGGAGCGCTACGTGCCCGCTCCCCGTGCGGTGTGTGAGGTCTGCCTGCCTGCCTGCAATGCTGAAGAGAATCGGTGGTCTGAGAGTGAGAAGATTCCTGCGCAAAAAGGTGTAGCGCCATCTATAGCATGACATCATCACGGCAGAGTGTAAACCAAGTTGGCGCACTTCATTCCCGCTGGGCGGGATTCAGCCACTGCACGGTCCCACGGAATGCCGAGGAAACTTCTGAGCAGACCGACGCCCCACGGGAACGCAACAAGAAGTGTGTGTGTGTGCGTGTGCGTGTGCTCGTGTTGACAAGCTGTGCATCTCCTGCTGTGCCTAGATGCTTGTTTACTGGCAATGCAACCACAGAGCCACACACATATATATTACACACACACAAACACACAGTGAGGCTGCTTCCTATTAGGGCAATGACTGACTGAAAGGCATACAGAGAGAGGGAGAGTAAGATAGAGATTCGAGGGAGAAACTGATTGTGGTGTCAATCCGTGCTCGACAAATACGCGAACCAACAGTCGCAAAACAGTCACACTCTTGTGTGTACATGTGTACCTGTCTCATGGCGGTCTCCCCGATCTTGTCCGAATGCTTGCGTATGCTCTCTAGGAAGTCCCTTAGCTGCGTCATGGCCGTGTCTCGGATGTGCACCCTCAGCTTGGGGATGTTCTCGGCCATGATAGTGCAGAAGCGGTACTGACCCGCTTTGGGCAGGCATGTCTGCTCCAGCTGCTCTAAGGTGCACAGGGCTGGGTAGTACCTGATAAAGCACACACATACATACACACACAAGCACAGAGCCACAGCTGATGATGAATGTAAGGAGTACGATAAACATTGGAGTCGCATCTTTTGTGGAATCTGAACCAAGACACACAACCTGTAACAACAAAAACACACGCACACTGTCACACAAAGATCAAACACCGCGCCCGAACATGCAGGGACAAAATAAACAAATCCCGATACACTTCAGGAACCTTTGGCAGTGCAACACTCCCATAACACTTCACTCCACTGCATCTCACTCTAACACACACACTCACACTCTGTCAGTGTTGGCTGACCTCTGCCTGCTCTCTGCGAGCCCGGCAGCCACAGGATAGAGTGAAGTAGAAAAACACACAAACAAACGACAAATTTACGACCAACCAGACTCCCGTCTACGGGTCAGGACGGGGGCAGAAGGGAAAAAGAGAAAGAGGGAGAGAAAGAAAGAAAGAAAGAGAGGGAGGGAGGGAGAAAGCGAAACAGGGGGAGAAAGACTGGGAGCGAGAGAGGGAGGCGGACAGGGAGAGCGAGGGATGCTTTACTCATATTCTGACTTCTAGCTCCATCTTGTGGTCGCACATAAGCACGCATCTACCTGCAACTACCAAACACAACTGACAATGAGCGGAAATTTGGAGGAGTTTCAGTGTAGGATCTCTAAAGCACGCAAACACAGGCACACGCTGCACACACCTTTTAGCTCTCATCTGCTCCTGTAGTTTACTGTACATCTCCAGAACTGCAAAAGACAAAAGAGAGAGTGCATCACAAATTATGCTCATCAGCAAATCTTTCAAATTGACACACTCCAACAACAACACATACACACCTTTTGCAGCTGTGTATCAGATATCTCGATGAATGCACGTTGACGCATGAGTGACAGATGACAGTTTCTAGGCTTCGCATGGTTCAACGTGTTAACTAGATCATTGATACGAGACGTCCTTTAACCCCCATCTAATCCCCCATTAGCAATAGTGCAGAGAAAAAACTTCCATAAAAGGGAGTGCGCATTACCTGGCAGGCAGTGGGTCAGTTTGTCTATGGTGGTGGCAATGTTCCTCTGCTGCATTCGACACATTTTCAGCTCCTCCATAGACACAGTGAGCTAGAAGACACAGGAGTGATTAAAAAGTTAGCTCTATGCAAGCGTGCGTGCGTGTGTGTGTGTGTGTGTGTGCATTGCATGTGTCTTACCGTTTTGCCATCCTCCTGAAGACGATTGTTTGTCTCAATGACCTGACCCTAAGATAGATTAAAAAAAAAAAAAAGAGACTGACACAAATCCAATCCCCCATTTCAAATGGTCCTTTTCCATTTGCTTTGCTTTCTTACCTTCAGCTTCTGCGCTTCTCCTCGCACCTTCAGCAGCTCAGTGATGGAATCAACGAACCCCTGGAAATGGTGGTTGCACATCTTCTCAATCTCTCTGTCATGGTTCCTGATGCGGGCATCCAGCTTCTCCATGAAGAGGCCATGCTCCTGCCCGTCATACACCGACCTGCGGGTGGCCAGACAAACTTCCATGGACTACCAGCTGACTCATCACTTCCGCCCTTTATATGTGTAGAAACAAATGTGTGTAAGGATGTCAAAGGAACACGTTAACTGTTGGTATTTCAAACAGAACAGGGGGAACCGATAGCGAACAGACGATAGGTGCAGGTACAGCTCGTGTCCACCAGGAGTCAGCAACAAACCAATATTGCGCCGTTTGGACCGTTCGCACTCATATTCTGCCACACTCTGCGCCACTGTCTGGTTAGGGAGTGACATCACTGGAAACGAACCCATCATTTTTCAAGTCCTTCAACCGCGGCAGTGCATCTCTACTATTTCTGTGATATTCCACACAAAAAAATGGTTTCATCCAAACCAACGTTGTGTGATGTGTCCACGCTGGTGAAGAAGAGCCAAGACACACCTGAGACTGTCCTCAGCAACCACAGCTTCAGACCATGCTTTGCTCATGGCAGGGAGCCACATTATCGACTGTAGAGCCGCTTACAGCCAACTTTCAGATGTTGGCAATTCTTCAACCAGAAAAAGCACGGTGCACACTTTGATTTTGCATTAATGGCATCAAATTCACCATCAATGGTCAACATGTGGTCAGCACTTCACCAGAAAGTGTGGGTTGCCACACCATTCATGGCAACTTCTGCCAAGATCAAGCTGTCCTTCAGAAAAAAACCTGCATCTCCCTGACAGCTCCAGACATGCTGAGCATCCTGCTGGTCAACTAAAAATAACTAGCTGTCAACTCCATATAGAATAGAATAGAATAGAATAGAATAGAATAGAATAGAATCAAATTGAAACTGTAACATTGTCTCCAACATCACAGAAATTTTGTTCAGCAGCTCCACATGACAATAGTAGCAGCAATAACAGCAATAGCGTACAAAAAAATCAAGAAACTGGACAAAATAAAATGACTCACACATAAAGAGACATTTCCTTATGGGTTTAATAAAGTATCTCAATCGCAGCACTGTGATAAATATAAATGTAGAAACAATGCATGCATGCGTGTCTTTGTGCACACACTCACGTTTATCCGAGTCATTCGAACACAGGAAGTTCTAAAATTATTTCCACAGAGCTGTCTGTCTGTCAGTCAGTCAGTCAGTCAGTCACACACACACACACACACACCTGTGTGTCTGCAGCTCCAGCTCCACCTCCTCTCTCCTCCTGTTGACCAGGAAATGCCTGACTCGTACAATAGACAGCAGCTATGACGCCACTGGAGTGCCCCTACCCCCCTCCACCTCCTCCCATACTAAACACACATGAAGTTATCGTTTGGTCAAACAGTAGATGTTATCGTTTGGTCAAGCAGTAGGTGTAAGCTTGAGGCCTATTGCTGGACACAAAAAGCGAATAATGCATCACTTTCAGAGATGTAGAGGAGTTAGTCAGTGGATGGACGATGAAACCGACAAACTGAGGGACTGACTGACCATCAAAGAGCCATGTTGCTGTCTAAAGATAGAAATGGCTCCTTGTTGTCCCGTTTGTATCCCATGTCCAAACAATAGGTGCCTTCCTGAAGGTGTGGACTACCCTGTCCCAGGCTCACTATGCCTGTTGCCAAAGGCGATACATGGGAGGAAATAGGAGGCTAAAAAGACACTGAGGCCTTATGACATGTTCTGATGACAGTAAATGACTCCATTTTAAAAATTAAACAGTGTTATCCGTTGTGAGTGGGTGTCAACAATCTTGGGGGACAAGTTCCTTGACAGAGGGTCAAACTGTAACCAAAACATACTCACTCAAACTCACACTCACACTCACACCAACACTCGCAGTCAGCATGTCCATAAATATAGTGTAATGACTCAGCAGGGTGTGTCTTGTGTCCTGAACCAAAGTTGTGGCCTGCAACACCCACTCTTCTCTCTCCCTCATGCAAACACACCAGACGCCAAATGTCTTATGCAGAGGGAAAAATCTATCACAACAGCAAAGGCCAGAATGACACAGAGCAAAACGTCTCCATGAAGAGGAGGCATTCAGTGAGTCATCAATTATTCAGTAGAGAGGAGGCTAGGAGTGGACAAAAGGTGAGGACGCAAGGCGGGAGGGAGGAAGGAATAAGGGAGAGGAAGACATGGAAAAGGAAAGCAAAAAAAGAAGAAGGAGTAAAGTGTGCAGACACACAAGCAGACACACACACGTACCAAGTCATCAGTGCCAGACGTCGGCACATCTCAAACTGCACTGGCCTAGTGATGAAACTTCCAAACACAACGAGGCAGGACCATGTGTCAGCTAAAGAAATCTGTACTTGTCAAAACTTCTTGAGTAACTCTGCCATCGAGGGGGAAGGAATGCAGCAGCCGGCCACAACATGTACTCCTTCCGTGTCTCACACACACCCTTTTTGTCTCTTAGGTTTGTAAGAGGTTATAAAGGAAAGCTGCCTGACTTTTTGAGGTGGGTTCCAATACAGAGCGAAGGAGAGAGAGAATGAGAGGGTGAGAGCAGAAAGACACGACAAAGTGGAAATTCGAGGATGCGGTACAATCGAACTATACTATCCAGTGTTCCCTTCTGCCAGGCCATCTACCTGCACGTGTATGTGTGTATAAATGCGTTGCCTCGTGCAGTACATGCTCACTTCCTTGGCTGCAGCGTCAACAATCGCACACACACCAGAAAGCAGGTATGCAGAGTGATAACCAGAAACTCACGCACACACGCTCATGGGAGGACAATGTGGCGGCTGGAGGTGCCAGTGTAATCAGTGTCGAATCACAAAGCATGCTCATACACACATAGCAAGAGGGAGGAACACAAACACACCCCCGCCAGCAGCCTTCCGAGGCCCCATAACTGAGCTTCATATCGCACTACTTCAATGTTAATTTTAACAGGGTCACATCAGACAACCTTCAGTGAGCACAACCATTTCCGATAAACTACACAACTGTCACCTTACTGGTCGAAATAAAGTAGTGATCGACAAGTCGCAGCCCCAGAATCTCAAGGTGGACCGTCCAGCAGAGGAAGTGAAACAGTGGCTGCTTTCCCATCAGCTTCCGCGGTCACTCAGCTGCTAAAACCAACAAAGACCCTTAGAATGGACCCACTGACCGAAAGCGACACAATTACCACCGCTTGCATCACTGTATCAAGCTATGGTCTACGATAAAATGGCAACACTGAATTCAACTGTAACCAGGATTATGTCATGGGAAGTTGGTGACCATCGAGTGTCTATTGAGATTCACTGTTGAGCATGAGAAGGGATAGAGGTGAATTACCTGCATGTTAACCTAATGTTGTCTCACATTGGTAAACGCCCATTTAGGTTCCACAACTGCATGCACCTGTTCAAGGAGTGCAGCCGCCACCCGAACGCGGACCCCGGCCGGGAATCCTGACAGCGGGGGGCCATATTGACATCTCGTTAGCTAGCTAACATTAGCTGAAGTTACTAAAAAGCGGGTGAGACACTAGGCAGGCTTTGATTTTTGAACTGACATACGCGTACAATTTGGACATTTAGAGTGTTTCGTTGGAGCTAGGCTCGGTCTAAAGCAGAAACAAAGTAGAACGCCAAATATTTCTTTTACAGTTAGCCGACTAGCTGTCCGATAATAGGCGCATGTAAGTTAAAGTTTGTTGCTAACCAGAGACAGCTAGCGGTGCACCCGGTCGGCCAACGCCGAGGGCTCGGGTTGCCCGTCGCGGGTCTCTGCTTTACGGAACAACGGCCAGGCGCTTACCTGAGAGTCGGTCCGATGCAGTTAGTGTCAGTGCTCTCGATTTCCCGGAGGATTCGCTCGTGTTCGGCGGCTGTCTCCACGCTGGCCATCCTGCATGTCGCGGCGCTCAGAGCTAAGGTGAACCGACCAAGCAGTCCGAGTGCCAGGCTCGGTGCGTCATCGAGGAGACACCGAGGATGCGTTCGTTAGTGGCAAGGGGCAGCACACGGAGGCGGAGTCTCAGGTCGCCTCCTGCTGCTGTGTGGTCAGAGAATTTAACACACCTTTGGGCCTGGGAAACTAATAAAACTAAACAAATGGCGTGACGTGTTGCGAACGGGTTGTTTGCGATTTCTTTGCCAACTTTACAACTCCTCTACCTCATATCTCAATGTTTTACGCGCGGGTATCGCTATTGTTTTGATCAAATTTAATTTCAGGTTAATCGGGTCGGGATTTTGTTTTTGTTTTTGAAAGAAGATAAATGTGGGCGTGGCCGATGGATCGATCCCACTAGTTCCGGTAAAGATTTCAAAATTAAAGCTGTTAGAGTGCAATGTGGTTGAATTTGGATGCACATTATTTTAGCGATATGCCGTATGGATACAATATAAATGAATTTGTAACAATACAATTAATGTGTTTTCGGCGCTGGTTAATTGTCTATGAGGAGACGAACAGCAGAAGTAATATACCATGATTTTATTTTGTAGAAGAATGGGGTGGTATCCGATGTCGTTTTCGAAACTTTTACCTTTGTTTGGATCAGTCGACTGACGAGAAAACAGCCCGGGAGAAGTAGTGCAGGTGCATAATGGAGGTAAAGAGGAAGAAAACTTGACACTGTATTGCCCTTGGCGTACAGGTGCATTCACCTGCACTGCGGTCTGACATTAGCAGGAGGTAGCCTGTCTCACCCCGGGTTCGTTTGCTCTCGTTCACTTTAAGAGTTCATAGTCCACGAACACATAAAGGCGTTAAAGTCGAGTCTTAAAAGTCAGATTTTCAGGCTCCGGTGTCATATTTCTACCATGCAAATGATGCAGGTGGTGGATGACACTACTCGGCTTGTCGGTCACCGTAGACCCCATGAACACACAACTTTCTCTATCTACGATGTCCCTCTTAGGCTGAAAAGAAGCTGATAAACTCAGTGGATGGTTGTGTGGACGAGGCCTTGTGCGGCCTAGTCAGGGCCAGCGGGAGTCTCTCACTGCTGAAGGGTCACCGAGTCGTCCTTCGGTCTGACCTCGACAAGCTCAGGGGCAAAGTGGGCCTGCTGTCAGGAGGGGGGTCAGGTCATGAGCCTGCACATGCCGGTATGAAGTGATGATTGATGAATATAGTGTTGGTGATTATCCCAGTCGGCTCCACTGTTGAATACTTTGAACAGTGTGTGTGAGTATGTGTGTGTGTTATACTGTCAGGTTATGTCGGCGGTGGGATGCTGTCTGCTGCTGTCGCTGGAGCAGTGTTTGCATCTCCTCCACCTGCCAGCATCTTGGCTGCCATCATGAGTCTGCACAAGGAGGGTATTCTGCATGCGTATATCATTTTCTGCAACTCAGATAGATACTGTACGTTTGGTTTCTGGGCAACAAACTCCACTATTGATATCCCACTGGTCAATGCATTTATCAGGAGCGTCCGGGGTCCTCCTGATCGTGAAGAACTACACCGGCGACCGCTTAAACTTCGGACTGGCCGCTGAGCAGGCCCGTAACCGTGGCGTCGCTGTTGACATGGTCATTGTTGCCGAGGACTGCGCCTTTGACCAGCCCAGTAAGGCTGGGAGGAGAGGCCTGTGTGGCACCATTCTGGTGCACAAGGTAAAGTCTGGTTTATGTTACCACACTAATGTAACTGGACTTCTGATCACAAGAGTCATTTCCTGGTAGGTGGCCGGAGCCCTCGCAGAAGAGGGCTGCTCACTTGACCAGATAGTGATGAAGGTGATGGGAGTAATGAAGGGGATTGGTGAGTGTCCCTCCCTCTTGCTTTTGCCCTCTGGGGTTACGAATATCGTGTCCACAGTGACATGGCCTTGTTTGTGTGTGTGTGTGTGTGTCTAGGCACTCTGGGTGTGAGTCTGTCTCCGTGCAGCGTTCCAGGCTGTCTGCCCACGTTCGACCTGCCACCAGGACAGATGGAGCTGGGACTGGGTGAGAGAGAGAGCAATTTATCAATCAATCAGCAGCTACGAAATGCCAATCTCAAGGTCAAAATGTCCTCAGCTCTCAAAATGTATCCTCCTCAGGAATCCATGGTGAACCTGGCATTAAAAGGTCAAAGGTGAGAGGAGGTCAAAACCAACTTGATTCCCTGTTTGCATCTGTGTGATTTCACCCGCTTCATTCCTTCATCCTGTCAGGTGGCATCTGCAGATGAGGTGGTAAAAACCATGATGGATCACATGACCAACCCCAACAGCCAGTCACATCTGCCTCTAAAGCCAGGTGCACAGATCTGCTTGTGTGTGTGTTGAAATTAACTGATGGACTTTCAGGTCGCACGACTGTCCTGTTGTCTTAGTTGTCTTGAACAGGCTTGTGTGTGTGTCTGTGTGTGTGTCTTCTCTCTCACAGGAGACACTGTGGTTGTGTGTGTGAACAACCTCGGAGCTCTGTCTTGTTTGGAAATGGCTGTAGTGACGAGGGCTGCCATCAACTGTCTGGGTATGTAGAGTGTGTCCATCCTGGTTCTGACCTGTCAAACCTCCGACGCACCGATGCAGGATGTGTGTGCCCATCTCCATGGCGACAGAGGGTCGTGGCGTGGCGGTAGCTCGTGTGATGTCGGGGTCTTTTATGACGTCGCTGGAGATGGCGGGAGCGTCGCTGACCCTGATGAAGGCTGACCAGGAGATACTCCGACTGTTTGGTAGATACACACAGATTTTTATATCATACAATCAAATACAGACACACACTCTTCCCACCGTCCTGTATAGATGCGAAGACTGGGGCCCCGGCCTGGCCCAACCTCAGCAGCGTGTGTGTGAATGGGCGGAGCTACACGATGGACCCTCCACCTATGGCCGCACAGCTGGAAGGCGACACACACTCTGAAGGTTACATACAACATATTGCCATTGAAAAAACAGCCTGGACGTCATGACAACATCTCAGTGTGACCCATGTTGTGTGGTGTGTCAGGGCCCCTGAGTCCTGTGATGCGTGACGTGTTGCTGAAGATCTGCTCCACTCTGCTGGACATGCAGGAGGAGCTCAACTGCCTGGATCGTGCTGCCGGGGATGGGGACTGTGGAAACACTCACGCGCAGGCCGCCAGAGGTGAGACAGCAGGTCCAAAGTGAGCAGAGATGTCCTGTGTCCTCAATTTGTCCATGAAAGCGTTGCGTTGTTAGTGGGAGTCACCTACCCAGCACGAGGACGACGTGAATAGACAGAAATTCTAAACTTCCTCCCTCAGCTATTCAGGAATGGATCCACGGTCACGTGTTCCCTCGTTGCCCTGGGCGACTGCTGTCCGCGCTGGCAGGCATAGTGCAGGAGAGGATGGGCGGAACATCAGGAGCAGTGAGTGTGTGCTCATGCCCGTACGCATGCAAACCCACAAACCTTCATTCTCTCACACACTTGCTCCTTTAGTTGTACAGTCTTTTTCTGACTGCGGCTGCCTGTCACGTGAATGAGGAGCAGAGCTCACCAGCAGCATGGGCTGCTGCAATGCATGCTGGGACACAGGCCATTAGGAGGTATACGGCTGGATATTTGTCAGTGGGTCTGCAGTGTGTGCACCACATTTTTGTCCTGGTGGTCTGAGCAGTTTGTGAATTGTTGTGTCCATCAGATACGGTGGTGCTGACCCAGGAGACAGAACCATGGTAGGAACACGAGATTTGTCCTTGGGTTGTTTGCTCCTCCGTCTGAAGGCCTTCGACAGATGCTCTGTCTTTGTGTAGTTGGACGCTTTGTGTCCTGCAGTAGGTGAGCTGATGAAGCTGACAACCGCACCTACTGGTGGAGAGATCGACATCCTGCGGGCTGCTGTGCAGGTATGCGCATTTCGCTGGTGTGACGATCGTTAGTGCCACCTGCTGGTAAAACTGTACAACTGCCCTGCCTCGACGTGATCCGTGTCCCCGTGTCCCCTCCACCATGCAGAAGGCGTCCTCAGGGGCTGAGACGACCCGTGACCTGAAGGCGAGGGCGGGTCGGGCTAGCTACATCGCAGCCGAGAGGGTCACCCTGCCCGACCCGGGAGCTGTGGCCGTAGCCGCCATCTTCAAAGCTGTACTAGAGTCAGTAGAGGGGGGGAAGAGTCAGGTGTGAAGAGTCAACACTGGTCCGGCAATAATGGCCTTAGGTGACTTATGAAGTGGAACTAAATGAGTGCAAATAGTCACTTGGAGCATCAAAATGTCTGCATGCCCTATAATGTCATGACAAATGGTTTATCAGTAGTGTAGCACTTTAGCCATGGTGGAGATATGTTTTCATGATACGACACGGTTAAGTAAGATTTACTCAAATTTAGGATGTTTGTCAACGTGTAACTGAAGTGATATGTCTAAAAAAAACGTCTGAAAAATACTGAGTTGATCACAAACATCATATAATTACTTGAATCATTCTAATTTGAGTAATTGCAAGATGACTGACTGAGAGAATTTACAAAGGGGAGCAAAGATTCCCCTTCTCCATCCAGGTGTGTCTTTTATTGATCTGCATTTTGTCTCCGTATTGTCTGTGTTTTATCATGCACTTTTTCAAATACCTTGTGGGAAAATTAAAAAGTGTCGAGAGGAGCAATGGGGGTGAGACATTATTAAACGTGGTGGCTACACACACACACACACACATATCCTGTTTTCAGAGGGTTTATTAACCCCTGATTTCTGTGTACTCATCACCCTGTCTTTGCCGTATGGACAGATTGTTAGTGATGCTCTTTCAGAAACACAAGGACGCACATCTCCTGGCCATCATCAAGGTAGTAATCGATAATTACCTCCTTCCCTGGATTGCACTGTGAGTCAGTCTATCTTGTGAGGTGGACTCCGTGTTAGCATGGGTTCATAACTTACCAATCAACCGTACAAACATCCAAATCCACCTTGTGTGTGTACTGCGAAGAGATGTAGTAGGCACAGTGCTGGTGAGGAGGCGAAACAACAACGTCCTTGCACCTCACCAGCTTTGCTACGTCAGTCAACAGCTGGACGATGTGTTTGAGAAAGTTCATATCTTCTTCATTCAGTGAAATGTGTATCTCTCTCTGTGTGAGTCACTCTGGATTTTCTGCCAGCTTTCGGATTTCCTCCAGCAGCCTGGAGAAAGGAGGACGACCCTCAGGCTTCTGCAGAAGCCACCAGCAAAGGATGGCAGAATGTGGAGAAGGTGGGGGGAGAAGATGCAGGGGTTAATGACAACATTAGGAAATGTTTTGAAACCCCATCATCCTCCTTTCTTGCAATATGATGGAAATAGTGTGACTGCACAGAGCTGGATGGATGTATAGATTGATGCATGGACGCACGCACGGACGGACGAGCACCTCGTGCCAGCAGCTGTACATCATGGCGTACATGGTCTGCGTTGCGTGTTGTGGCCTATACAGCCGAATCCCTCTTGTGATGTCATCAACCACCTCCATGTTGGAACGGTTCTCAAAGGGGGTGCGACCTCCTGAGTAGATCTCCCACATCACTACTCCTGTGCGTACACACACATACACACGCACAATTTAGGGTTCAGTTGTGCCGCAGTGAGAAGAGATTGTGTTTGTGGGCCGCCAGGTTCCTCACCAAAGGACCAGACGTCAGATTTACTGCTGTATTTACAATAATGAAGGACCTCAGGTGGAGACCACTTCACTGGGAACTTTGCACCGCTGGAACTGATGTATTGGTTATCTAGGACATACCTGGAACCATACACACATGGAGACAAGACCAAGAGATGGAACATACTCATTTACTGATCTTAATAACATTGTGTGGCAAAGAAGTCACATTTAAGGGTGTAAAATGGGAAAAGCAGGGACAGTAAAAGTTGGAGTATAGGCCAGAGTATCATTTCAGCCATACCTGGTCATTCCAAAGTCGCTGACCTTCACCACATTGTGCTCATTCACCAGACAATTCCGGGCAGCCTGCATGGAGGCAAAGCCGGTGAAGTGTTAGCCAGTAATTTTACTAGGACGCTGACCGATAAAATCCTTGTTTGGTGTACATACACATCCACCAAAACCCTGCAACTTATCTGTGTTCTCCAAAAGTAACTCAGACTTAGCAGCAACATCTGTGCTAACCACCAACCACTGGCCACACTCCAGTCCCAGTCAAACACACACATGTCATGTCTCTCTCACCAGGTCTCTGTGGATGAAGCTGTGGGCTTCCAGGTACTCCATCCCCTCACACACATCCTGGCACATGGACAGAAGCCGCGTCTCGTTCAGCGCTACTCGCTTCTGCCGCAGGAAGTTCAACAGGCAGCCGTTCTCCATGAACTCTGTGACGATCAACAGGGGGCGCTGCTGCAGGTACACTCCATATAATTGGACCAGCTTGGGGTGGCACAGCCTCCTGACAGACAGACATGTACACACACAAACACGCAGCCATTACGTTGGCATCGTCCCTCTCCCGACTCGGCCTCTCACTCCCTCCTCCGTACTCACATCATGACCTTGGCCTCCTCGATGAAGTCCTCCTCGTGCATGGCTCCCTCCCTGATGGCCTTGATGGCCACCCTCAGCTGGCCACGCCACTTGCCTAGCCTGACCAAGCCAAACTGCCCGCTGCCCAGCTCCCTCATGAAGGTCAGCTCGCTGGGGTCGATCTCCCACTTCTCTGGAAAGAGAGACAGACAGACACCTATGATGAAACTCCTCAGGATGACGTCTCTCTCTCTCTCTCTCTCTCTCTCTCTCTCTCTCTCACTCTCTCTCTTTCTCTCTCTCTTCCTCTCTCTTTCTCTCTCCCTTTCTCTTACTCTCTCTCACCCCACACACACTCCACTCTCACCTGAGCTGAATCCTGCTGTGGCAGGTGCGCTCTGTCCTGTTTGACCCACTGTGTATCGTAACCTGGCCACCAGACCTACACAGGAAAGTTGCGTGGTGTAATCGCGCGTGAGCGAAGGTGTCGACCCACAGCAAGCACGTCAACTTGTGTGTGTGTGCGTGTTTGTGCGTTCACCTGCAGCGTTGTGTTTGTGGTAGTGTATGACCTCTGGGATGGTGTTGAAGGTGTGTTTCTCAGCCAAGTAGAACTTGCCATTGTCCGCAAGCTTGATCTGATAATGCCTGATATCACCATTGCTGCTGCACACACACGCATACACAAACACATCGTGGGCAAGTTGTTCTGTCGGGTGTTGCTGTTGGGATGAGAAGTGACCCACCTCACAGTCTTGGTGTAGACGGACACGGTGTAGACACCCTGTTGGCTGGACTCCCTTACCAAAAAGCCCCCCTCCTTACCCTGTCAGACAGACAGAGGGACACACAGACAGACGGATATAGATGGTGAAGACAGAGAGATGAACCATCACGGACAGATGTACGTACCTGCTGTCTCAGCAGCTGCTCTGCCTCGGTCCTGGTGATGTTCTTGCAGTACCACCTGCCGCCACACGGGAGAGGGACATAGCTGATTGCCAATAGAAAGTATGAGGTACTCCATGTCTCTACCGTGACATCAAAAGTCTCATCCCCTCTGACAGAGAATTACTCACGGATTGGCCTCTATCGTACTCCTCTCCGTCACATAGTTGCTGGGGATGAAGCCTTTGTTCCTGTGAAGAGGAGGTGTGTGTACATGGGACCGATGTGCCGCCTGCAAAGTACTCCGAAGGTATTTTCACGTACCCGTGTTTGTCCCGTGCTCGCCACCACAGCTGGTCCTGTTTGTGTAGGATGACATACTCCTCCCCCTAGCAGAATGAGGACGTGGTCACTGCACACACCCATATGTGTCTGTGTTTATGTGTGTGTGTGAGAGAGAAAGAGAGCGAGTGCCTGTACCTGTTTGATTGTAAGGTCAGTGTCCTCGTTGGCGGTGAAGTCGTACATGGCGACCACCCTCTGTAAGCCCTCACCGTCTCCATCCTCGCCCTCGGGAGGAGGAGGGGGGAGCTTCCTTCTCGACCTGTCCCCCTGTAGTGGAGAGAGGGAGCGATGAAGGGAAGGGGAAGCATGACCACACATACAGATTAAAATCCATGTTGGTTTGATGGCTCCCCACCCTGTGGGTGTCCTTGGAGCGGCGTCGGGTCCAGCAGCAGAGTGCGCGGGGTCCCCCAACATTTCTGTCAATCAATTAACACATTAGTCAGTCCATATCAGTGTGTTTGTGTGTGTGTGTATGTGTGTGCAAGTGTACAACACCTTGTTTTAGGGAAACAGCTGCAGCAGAACATGGCTTGGACAGCCTCCATCTTTCCGAGCTTCACAGACACACAAACACACTTGAGTGCAGATGTCCTGGCGTCCTAGGTGCTCACGGGACAGACAGAGGTCCAGGCCCAGGCCGTGCAACAGCTGTGGAAGTCCAGCAGCGGCACAACGGTGCTGCTTTCAAAACAAAACAATCGTAGTCGTCCTGTTGCCTTCACATCATTTCCAGTAAATGGCTACCAGTTTTCTTTACGTTCCCTTTAACACCCTGTGACTGAAGGTGTGTGTCAAAGGATATAACCGCCCCCCCCACACACACACACACACACGCACACAAATGCGTGTGTATTTGTGTGTATTCTTTTGCTTCATCGCGTGTGTTAGTGGTTTTGAGAAGGTCGTCTCTGTCAGGAAATGCTCCTTCCTCCACGGCACAAACTGCATGCTAGACCTCCATGTGTGATGTGGTGTGGTGTGGTGTGTGTACATGTGTGTGTGTATGTGCGCGCGTGTGTGTGTGTGCACGAGTTCACACAGGAAATCAGAGGTCTCATGCATGCAAGCGAGCCCTGAGAAAATGAGACAGATGGTCGTGTAGCCCGTGTGTTTTGGAGGAAGCAAACAACATATATCTCCCCCTGTCTGGTTTTCTCAAAGCGCGACTGCATACCTGAGATGAGACTTCCTGTGTGAACTCTAATCTCACGCACACACACACAACCACGCACGCATGCACACTCTCACTCACTCACTCACTCAGTCTCATACATGAGTTTGTAACAGGCTATGCTCCTCATGTGAGTGCACATTACACAGATGGATCTACACACACGTAAAATGAGGTGGAAGCACTGAGTGTGGGGGAGAAGCCTTCTCACTCAAGCTCTCCTGAAAAACCCTCTATGACATCTTAATTGAGGCGAATAGAAAAATAAATGTATTCTGATCTCCAGCCAGAGGAGGAGCTCAGTAGCCACGGCAACCAGCCGAACCACTGAGAGGGCTTTGACCTCTATCCTCCATCTCCAATATCTCATGACGCTTTTGCCCTGTGTCATGGACCTGAGATGTGGTTTGTGATTAACCGATGACCAGCACAAGAAGGGAGAGACAAATTTATGTTCACCAGGCAGCTGTGGAAGCTCTGCTCCCAGCACACACGTCTGTGTGTGAGGCTTTGCGCGTGTGTGTGTGTACCTACTTGCTTGAGAGGATCATGGCCAACAGGTTTCAGGGGTCTTCTTCCTCTTCCTCGGTTCCCGCTTCTTCCTCATCCGTCACGGCTCTATGAGGCTATGAGGAGGAAATTCAGAACCGTCTCAGTGACGGATGGACAGGCAGGGGGGGCGGAGGAGATGGAGAAGACAACAGAGGAGCAGGAGAGCAAATGAGCAAGAGATAGATGGAGGCCAAGAGAGAGAGAGAGAGAGAGAGAGAGGAAGTGTATGAGGCGACGCAAACCACAGACATCCGCCATCCAATAACACACTGTGAGATAGACAGACTGCTGTCACACAGCTCCTAGATAGGCTTCAACAGCAACATTTACAGGAAATTCACACTTACACATGCATGCAATGGAATATTACCACCAAAGCAAGCGTAGGAGGACATGGGGGAGAGGATGTGTCATGTGTAAAAACTCTGGTTTGGTGAAAAAAAAATTAGAACTATTTTTAGAAATAGTTTTTAGAACTAAAATTAGAACTATTTAAATTAGTAATGCATTAATTTGTAAAAACTAAAAATAATAATAATAACTTTTTGTGATATAATAATAATAATAATAATAATAATAATAATAATAATAATAATAATAATAATAATAATAATAAAATACATCTATAACTTTAAATAAATGTGAGGCTGGAGGGGAGGGGGTCTGTTTGAATAAAGACACACGCTTCAGTATGGTGAAGTGCTTTCTTCTGGTGAGTTTTTGCCAAATTTTTATCTGATCTTAGGTAATTAATCATCAAAAGCAAACATATATTGTTAAGTTAAAAAAAATGTCAGTATCGATGAAATAGGCTCATTGAAGAGGGAGTGAGAGATAGAGAGAGAGAGAGAGAGAGAGAGAGAGAGAGAGCTGAGACAAACTCTCCTCCACATACGCACTCACACACACACACACACACACACTTCCTGAGTCGTGCTCGGACTCGTAGCTTTGCCGGCGTTGAGGTGACCGTCGCAGGCAAGATGCGCCCCGCCACTCGGTCCGTCGCGTCTCTGTTCGGTTCAGAGCGGGGCCACAACGCGGTCACACCGACAGCTGAGCTCGACGCCGAGCCTCGACTCAACCAACCGTCGCACTTTGGTGGTTATTAACCTGTCCGAGGCGGACCGGAGCCAGCAGACTGCTGCCAGCTGCGCCGTGCGTCTGCCGAGGGCGCACCGAAGTGGGAGGCGACTGCGATCGTTGCCGGTGTATTACGGTAAATTGGTGAGTACCAGTAATTGGTTTTGCCGCGGGGTCACGGTTGGAATTTAGAGCGGCCAGAATCAGGGATTGACTGAGTCTGACAGTCAAAAGTCTTTAGTTTGTCTCATGAAATGTCAAAGTGATAGAGGAGTTGAAATACTGAGAAGAACTCTGATGGCGTGAGGAACACCCACTTTTTTAGTCGCTCATTTCAACGACTTTTGACTATTGTTGGAGATGCTCCAGCCCGGCTGAGCCTGGGGGTGAAGGAGGGGGCGGCCCACTGGGTGGACGGGGGGACGGTGACCAGAATGAGCGAGGAGATGCTCCTGGAGGAGAGACTGATCAAGAGGTCGCAGCAGAAGAGGAGAACATCGCCGCTCAACTACAAGGAGAGACTGTTTGTGCTCACAGCCAGCAAACTCAGCTACTACAACGGGAAGGCCGAGGTCGCTGACACACACACTCACACACACACACACCGCAACCGATGAGAGATATGAACATATAGTTGGTGGTTACCAGCCTGGTTTCCTTGTGGTGAACAGAAGAAGTGCAGGAGGGGCTCCATTGAGCTGAGCCGCATCAGGTGTGTGGAGATAGTGAAGAACGGTGGTCTGATCATCCCCTGCCAAAACAAGTACCCCTTCCAGGTACACACACACATGCTCACACACACACACACACACACACACACAGTGCAGCTATTGATGACACACTTATGCTTGTGCCTCTATGCGTTTGTATGCATGTGCAGGTGGTGTATGACACCAACACACTGTACGTGTACGCTCCCAGCAACAGCAGCAGAAGCATGTGGGTCCAGAGCCTGAAAGAGGGTGAGACCACGCCGTCAGTGTTTTCACTCAGTCTGCACCACGCTGCTGCAGCGAAGATTTCCCACCTGCTTGTGTGACTTCGCATGCTCACAGCACTGCCTTGCTCGCAGTTAGCCCAGGTATCTCAGCAGCGGCTGGAGGTCAGGGATGATTGATAAGTCCTGAGCTCTCTCACAGGAAGAGGAAGTTGAAGCTTTGCCTTCTTTGCTCCCCGTTTACGGTTGTTTTTGCTGATCTTGTACAATGAAATGAGGCAAAGCACACGGGTTCATACAAACGTAAATGCTGTTTAGGTGTGACTTTGTGTGTGTGTGTGTTTTTGTGTGTCCATGCAGAAATCAAAGAGAACGCAGAGATTGTGGCAAAGTTTCACCCTCAGTTCTGGCAGGATGGGGCGTGGCTGTGCTGTCGCCAAGCAGAAAAACTGGCTTTGGGATGTGAGGAGTATAACCTGTTTGGAGACAGTAAGACACACATGGGCGCACACACAGGCACACTTAGTGATGTCAATCAGAGGTCATTGCTCTGTGACACTACGGGTGTATTTCTGTCGTCTTGTCGTAGTTACCAGAAAACCGCTGCCTCCGATTCCCTCAGAGGAGAAGAGAAATGGTGAAAAGGTGACACCACACACACACACACACACACAAGCACACACACACGGAACCACACAGCAAGTAGGCCAGGACAGGTATTTGATGAACTGCACGTCCCTCCTTCATACCAGCGTCGGCGACCTCCTCACATCCCCCAGGAGCCCGGAGCTGAGGGTGAGGAAGAGGAGGAGGAGGAGGAGGTTGTGGTCGCCCTGTATGACTTCCCAGGCAGCGAGCCGCACGACCTCAGCCTGGTCAAGGGAGGCGAGTATGTCATCCTGGAGAAGTGCGACATCAATTGGTACAGGGCCCGCAACAGGTTTGGGTGAGTGTGTGTGTGTGTGTGTGTGTGTGTGTGTGTGTGTGTGTGTGTGTACAGTGATGGACTTGCTGACGGTGATTGATAGCCGCTCATTTGTTTCTGTGCTTCGTGCGTCATTTGTATGTGTGGTTGTGTGTGTGTGTGTGTTTGTGTGTGTGTGTGTGTGTGTGTGTGTGTGTGTGTGTGTGTGTGTGTGTGTGTGTGTCTGTGTGGGGGTGTCTGTGTGTGTGTCTGTGTCTTTGTGTACAGTGGTGGAGTTACTGACTGTGACTGTGAGAGACGCTTTTTTGTGTCCGTGCCTCATACAAGCGTGCGTGTGTGTGTTTTTGTGTGTGTGTGTGTGTGTGTGTTGCAGTGAGGAGGGCTACATCCCAAGTAATTATGTGACAGCAAAGAAATCAGGAAACCTGGAGCAGTTCAGGTGAGCTTTTTTGTTGTCCTCTCCCGCCATCCTTCTTCCTTTCTCCTATCTTTCTTTTTGCCCCCTCCTCTGTTCTGTCCCTGGTGCTTTACAGCCACTTACCTTCTCCCTCCCCTCTTCTTCTTTCCCTTCTTTTTGATCTCCTCCTGGCCGCCTTGCCCTCCTCACAGCATTGTAACACTGATGTCTGAGATGTTGATGTGTGTGTTTGTGTGTGTGTGTGTGTGTGTGTGTGTGTGTTGCAGCTGGTACAACAAGCATATCAACAGGAACCACGCAGAGGAGCTTCTTCGAAAGGAGGTAAGGTCCCACCGTCCCTCGTCTACCCCTCTCTTCTGTTCTGTCTTTTGATCGTCCTTGTCTTCCTCCTTCTTCCCTTTCAATCCGTCTGTCATTCTTTCTCCTCCCTTGCCACCTCCTCCTCCTCCCCCTTTCCCACTCTGGCTTCCTCTGTCATGTAGCTCAGTATCTTGCCTTTACTTACTCCTCTTCCTCCATAACTGTCTCACCCTTCCTCTACCTATGATAGTCAAGCTTGAGCAAACCATCCCTCTACTGCCCCCTGCAGGACAAAGAAGGTGCCTTCATTGTCAGAGGTTCCAGCACCACAGGAGCCCACACTGTGTCTGTCTACACCAAGTCTGCCGCAGGGTGGGTGTGTGTTTTTTTTATCTGTGTGTGTGTGTGTGTGTGTGTGTGTGTGTGTCTGGGTGCAAATGGAGTAAAATGTGAAGTTTGCGCCCGATGTAAACATGAAGACGTGTGCGTGTGTGTGTGTGTGTGTGTGTGTGTGTGCAGTAATGAAGCAGCAGCAATAAAGCATTACCGCATCAAGGAGACACCTGGAGGGCCGAAGCAGTTCTACCTGGCAGAGAAACACTTGTTCAGCTCCATCCCAGAACTGATCGAGTACCACCAACACAACGCTGCAGGTCAGCCTCACACGTCAGCCCACACACACACACACACACACCTTCCGAGGCGTGCTCACATCCTGAGGGCCACCTATCCAAGTGACACAGCGGGTGAGAATGGATCCATTCCTCCTGTCCTAGGCCTTGTTGCCAGGTTGCGATATGCGGTGGGAAAAGAGGACGGGTCAGCCCCGTCCACTGCCGGCTTCAGCTACGGTCAGTCCCGTCTGCATATTCAAAAGAAATATTTCTCTGCCGTTGGTAAACCTCAACGCCACGCCCCCCTCCAGAGAAGTGGGAGATCGACCCCACCGAGCTGACCTTCATGAGGGAGCTAGGCAGCGGACAGTTTGGCCTGGTCAGGCTGGGCAAGTGGCGCGGCCAGCACAAGGTGGCCATCAAGGCCATCAGGGAGGGAGCCATGCACGAGGAGGACTTCATCGAGGAGGCCAAGGTCATGATGTGAGTATGGAGGAGGGAGAGGAGGTGGGGCGCAGAAGCTTACTAAATTGTGCAAACGCAGTGTGTCGACCACGATGACGGTCGGGATGTTTGGCCGCATCTGTGAGCCTGGGAGCTTTGTCGTCCCTTAGCCAGGCTGTACACCGCCCCCTTGTGGTGCAGGTGTGCAACAACTATGATGCAAATGTGTCTGAGTCTACATGTGTATTCCGTCTTGTCATCTTTGAAAGCAGACTCGTCTGTGTATGTGTGTGTTGTGTGTGTGTGTGTGTGTGTGTGTGTGGTGCAGGAGACTTTCTCACCTGAAGCTGGTGCAGCTGTACGGCGTCTGCAGTCAACAGCGCCCCATCTACATCGTCACCGAGTTCATGGAGCTGGGCACCCTGCTCAACTTCCTCCAACACAGGCGGGGAGGCTTTGGCCTGGGCTCCCTGCTCAGTATCTGCCAGGACGTTTGCGAAGGCATGGAGCACCTGGAGAAGAACAAATTCATCCACAGGGATCTGGTAACAGAGACGCTGTGGAGGAACATCTGGGGAAACAGTGGCCACATGACACCCAGCAACACTTTGCGACTGGCACATCTTCATTTATCATCAAGCTCTGAGTCTCTCTCTTTGTCTCTCTCTGTCCCTACTCCTCTGTTTTTCCTCTCTCTCTTTCATCGACCTGCAGGCTGCCAGAAACTGTTTGGTGAACAATGCCCTGGTGGTGAAGGTGTCTGATTTTGGCATGGCCAGGTACACATCCCATGCATGTGTCAGGGTTAGTCCCCCCCCCGGGCTGCTCAGCTATGAAGTCACCTCCTTTTTCCCCGGGCCAGATACGTGTTAGACGACCAGTACACCAGCTCGTCGGGGGCCAAGTTTCCGGTGAAGTGGTCGGCTCCAGAGGTCTTCAACTTCTGCAGATACAGCAGCAAATCCGACGTGTGGTCTTACGGTGAGCTGGGGTCAGAGGTCAACAAACGCGGCCCTCGCTTGCAGACTGCATCTGGCCAGACTAGACTAAGATCATGTCATGGTCCATAGCAATGCCAGCTTCGCAAAGTCCTGCACGTTTGGTCACGATGTGTGCATGCGTGTGTGTGCTTGTGTGTGAACTGTCTGTGTTGGTGGCTGTCCAGGTGTTCTGATGTGGGAGGTCTTCACAGAGGGCCGCATGCCGTTTGAGGAGAAACCAAACCACGAAGTGGTTACCTTGGTAACCCAGGGCCATCGGCTCTACAGGCCCAAAAAGGCCACGCCTGCTATTTATGACATCATGCAGCTCTGCTGGAACAAGGTCAGAGCGACCTTCACCAAATGACTGATTATTGATAGAATAATGTCACTCAATAACCCGTATCAGCACAAGTAATTCAGCTGTTAGTTTTGTGTCAGACACTGAGATGAAGGGTGTGTGTGTGTGTGTGTGTGTGTGTCCCTCCTTCTCAGAGGCCGGAGGAGCGCCCCTCCTTCTCCCAGATCCGCCTACTGACCTCTGCGGCTCTGGAGTGCGACACAGCCCCACCATAGCGGCCTGCATCCTCTCACCACTCAGCTTTTAGCGAGGCAGACATGAGGATGCCACCTCAAAAGACACAATCTGAGTGACAGGGACGGACATGAGAGAGGACCAGTCACACACAGATGATGCCAGACGACGCGCTCATCGGTCAATCGCACAGACTGATCCCAGGAAGGGACAGCTGACACTGGCCGTGGACAACGTGGATCTAGTTATCTTCTGGTTTACATAGAGAGGTCGGAGGGAGATGTGTGTGTGTGTGTGTATGTGTGTGTGTGTTGAGTTGTTGCTGACATTTTTTCATGTGCCCAAGACAGCAATTGTGTCGCAGGAGTGTCTGAAGTTGTCTTAATACCGAAGACTTACTGTATTTAAAGTGATTGATAGATAGCAACAGTCAGACTGCATCAAAGCACCGCAAGGGCACATACACACATTTTGTGTGTGCCCATGCAGAGTTGCTTCAATAATTTGTTTGGCAGACTGGTCATGGTGATGCCAGTAGATTTTAGTTCTCTTTCTGATCCTGCACATCAGACATCATCACACATCAGATGGCAATCAGCATCGAGCGGTAATTCAGAATCCAGAAATCCTCCACTTCTCAGAAGTGATGAATTGTGTGACACAGTGAAGATCTGATCTGTGGGACATTGCGCACTGAGAAGTATAACGACATTCAGGGTTAAGAAATACAGTCCTAATAAAATGTCTGAAATCATGTAGCCTCCATTTGTTTTCCACTGCATAAACCATCATTCTCCCTCTAGGTCAAATTCTCCTTTACTTTCAAGGTAAAGACACTGTTTGTCCAATCTGAGGGTTTGAAAGGTGATTCTGTACCTGCAGCTCCCAGCGTGGCAGTGGAGAGACAGTGTGTGGAAAGATTTGAGCGCCAGAGTGGAAAAGGAGAAAGGATTTCAGTTTGCTCCGAAGTCTGAGGTTTTTGGTTTGCACCTAAGTCCTTCAGGAAATGGATCTGACTATGAACAACCAGTTTGGTAGGACGGGATCACCAACGCACTGACATAACTGTGCAAGGCCCAACGTGGCCAACGTGGCACCTAACCAGAGATGCCAGTGGCCTTGGAAATCAGGGCATGGTTGAGAGCTCTGTGCCTATTAAACATTGCCTAAAACAGAAGGCCAAAGCCAAAGGAATGCCAGCTGAGGTGGTGGTTCCGCGTTCCAAAGCCATGTACCAAAGGAGCGTGTCGGTGACCACACACCATGGCAGGTTTCTCCAAGGTGTTGACATGGAAGAACAGACCAACTCAACACCTCAGATATATGTGTGCAAAGCCTCAGCCTGGAGCCCCTGAAACATTGGCTCTCGATTGACAAACGTAGTGAAATTATGTGATTCATCACTGGGTCTCTTATGTGTGATATCCCAGTTGGATGTGTGACCAGCGGCACCAGGGTAAATAATGGTGAAATAGCTAAATGATGATGGTTTCTCCTTGAAATAGGCAGCGCCCTTGTTCTCAACGTCTGGACCACTGGGTCTTATGGACCATGAGAGCTAATCTGGCACTTATTGTCTAGTTAAAATGTTTTTGTGTATCTAAACAAATAAATTGCGAATGACTCTCGTTTTTTTTCCCTCCCATGATGAAGGAGTACATATACAGTGTTTTACATTTACGTATAAAGTGTGTCTTTGCCAATGCTAAGGCAGGTAGTTCTCTGGATGAAAATGTGGCTGTAATCGACAACTGCATTCTTGAATATGCGCTGTCACAGTTTCAACCAGCATCCTCATACCCATATCTGTTTTATCTGAACACACTTCCCCATGTTTGACCATCCTTAGCACGATCGAAGGCAGAGTAGTGGCATACCTGCAATCAGAACACAACGTTATTTGTGAAAGAGAGTAGGAAGTAAACAATGTAAAGAATTTCCCTGGTGCACAGGTACGAGGAAGCAAAACAAACGAGGATTGAGGTCTAATCAAGGTGAACAATCCATTTATTTCCTCATTGTCTTCTTGGCATAGATATAAGAATGTCGCCCACAAAGGTGCTACACACATTTGAGGCGGACTACAGCTGGTGTTCCATCTTTAACCAACTTCAGGTATGTCTGACTGGATGACTGTTTGATTTTCTTGTCTTTTGTGCACCACCAGATTGGCAAATATGTAAATCATAACCACAAACAAGTTAAGTCTCTGAGACGCAAGGTAGACATCACTGCTGCTGCTTTTTAGATATGATGAGAGCAGTCAGTGGTAGAGCCTAAGGGAGTGTGGTGAAACCAGAGCAGCAGCAGGGGTGAATCAGAGACCTTGATGGATCTCCCTTCAGTAGCAGCTCTCTTACTTCCGGAGGCCAAACATGAAAGACTGGAGGTCTCCATGTGATGGACAATTGCGTTGCTTTCTGTCTCTCTGCAGAAACATGATGAGACTGTCCTCGTGTCTCCTGTCCCTTGCCATCGCTCTCCTCGTGTCCATCCATCCCACATCTAACGAGGTGGTGGATTCCGTCTCACAATGTAATCCGGGATTTCTCCACATGGGACAAGCTCCTAAGCTCCCAGGCATTTTAGAAAATGGAAGAGTCCTCCAGCAGAACCGATACAAGCTCATCTGCCAGACGTTGGACAACAAACAAAGGTATTTGACGCTCTACGACACAGAGAACAAGATTCCAGTGTTTTCTGCCTACAACTACAAATGGCAGAAGGACTGCGGCAAACGAGACCCGTATTGGAGGATTGAACCACAGGTAAGTTTGCCGTCTTACGGTCAGTGGCCTGTCCAGCTCATACCTACTGGGTTGGCCGGCCAGCTTCGGGGGTGAGGTGTGCGTAGAGCCATTATAAGGGGGGCATTGCATAGATGGGCTTTAGCAATGGCAGGACGTGCAGGCCTACTCACTCAGCCTTCTATTTGTTGCAGCTTGAGGATCTAAAAGACGACAAGAACATGAGGATTGGCAAGGGGGGATATTACCAGCATCAGGCAGGCAACGGCAACTACAATCAAACAAGAGAGCTGCAAAGGGGACACATGTTCCCAGTTTCCCTAACAAACAGTAATGATGATGCAAAATCGACCTTCACACTGACCAATGCTGTTCCACATTACAATATTTGCAATTGCGGAGGGTGGAGAGTAGCTGAGACAAATATCAAACAAATGATTGCAAAATGCCCTGAGCAAAAGGGCTTTGTCGTGACAGGACCAATCGCTAGCTGCAATTATCTCGAGAGCAAAGGTAGCAGAGTCAATATTCCTAAACATATCTGGTCAGCCTTCATCTGCTCTGAAAAGATCAAGTTTGACTGGGTGGTAAAGGTATACATGGTAAACAACACTAAAACGCCTTGTCCACATCAAGACCTGTCCCTCGCTGAATTCAATAATGTGACAAATCATTACATAGAGATATTTCCAGGAATGGGGAGAAAAAGACCACGAGATGAATTGTGAAGATTCACAGTCAGGGCGTGTAGATCATATTCTGCACTGGAACCTGAGGAAACCTTCAGTCCAGT
>OMPJ01021437.1:43735-66864 GCA_900312935.1 Carapus acus
CGGATACCCTCACTGCTTTTAAGAGTGGGCTAAAAACTTTCCTTTTCAATAATGCTTATAATTAGACAAAACTATTTGACTAGAATTAGATGATGCACTGAGCTTTCCTCTCCTCCTCTTCCTTGATCTCCTCTCTCCCTCTCTGTCTCACTTGCACCCATCCACTCTTACCTGCATCCCTGTCTGGTAAATGCATGTCACTCATTGGGCTTCTTCCCCAGAGTTTTGTCTTGTGCTTTATTCATCTGCAGCCGGTAGCATGAACACCACCAGTGATGGTGGCCCTCAAAACATCGGGGTCCTGCTCCTACTGCTGTGCATTCCTACACCTGTGCATCTCCACACCTGTCTGTGTCTCTCTCTGTTTCTCTTTCTGTCTTTCTCCCCCTCCCTCTCACTTTCAACCCAACCGGTTAAGGCAGTTGGCCGCCAACCTGCAGCCTGGCCTGCCCGAGGTTTCTTCCCTTTAATGGAAGTTCTTCCTCGCCACTGTTGCTAATTGGGGATGTGTTAGGTCTCTGTGTGTCCATCCCGTAGACCTTAACTGTTTACATGCTGAGGAGCACTACCTGCTCCATTTTGTAAAGTGCCTTGAGATAACTCCTGTTGTGATTCCGCGCTATACAAATTAAATTGACTTGACTTGACTAGTTCTCTCCCTGATCCTGCATATCAGACTTGCTCAGCTCCAGCTCCTGTCCATTTTCTGCTCCTCATGTAGGTGGCGGAATAAGAGAAAGTACCACACCTCTGTCATTATCTAGCAGTAATTCAGAATCCGGACATCTTGCACTTCTCAGAAATACTGAAATGTGTGAAACAGTGAAGATCTGATCTGTGGGAAATTGCGCAGTGAGAAGTATAAAGGAATTCAGGGTTAAGAAATGCAGTCCTAATAAAATGTCTGAAATCATGTGGCCTGCATTTGTTTTCCACTGCATAAACCATCATTCTCCCTCTAGGTCAAAATTTACTTTCATGGTAAAGACACTGTTTGTCCAATCTGAGGGCTTGAAAGTTGATTCTGTACCTGCAGCTCTCAGTGTGGCAGAGGAGAGACAGTGTGTGGGAAGATTTCAGTGCCAGAGTGGGAAAAGAAGAAAGGATTTCGGTTTGCTACGAAGTCCTTCAGGAAATGGATCTGACCAAGAACAACCAGTTTGGTGGGACGGGATCACCAACGCACTGACATAACTGTGCAAGGCCCCAGGCCAGTGTGACACCTAACCAGAGATGCCAGTGGCCTTGGAAATCAGGGCATGGTTGAGAGCTCTGTGCCTATTAAACATTGCCTAGAACAGAAGGCCAAAGCCAAAGGAATGCCAGCTGAGGTGGTGGTTCCGCATTCCAAAGCCATGTACCAAAGGAGCGTGTCGGTGACAACACACCATGGCAGGTTTCTCCAAGGTGTTGACATGGAAGAATAGACAAACTCAACTCTTATGTATAAAAGCGTGTCTTTGTCAATGTTGCCAATGTTGCCAATGTTGGCTTTTAGTTCTCTGGATCAAGCTGCGGCTGTAATCGACAACTGCATTCTTGAATATGCACGTCACAGTTTCGACAAGCGCCCTCACACTTATATCTGTTTTATCTGAACACACTTCCCCATGTTTACTATCCTTGGCACGATGAAGGCGTAGTAATGGCATACCTGCAACCAGAACAAAACGCTATTTGTGAAAGAAAGGAGGAAGTAATCGGGTATAAAGAATTTCGCTGGAACAAAGCTACCAGAAAGCAAAATAAACGAGGGTCGAAGTCTTATCAAAGTGGACAGTCCATTTACTTCCTTATTGTCCTCTTAGCTTGGATATAAGAACGTCGCCCACAAAGGTGCTACACACATTTGAGGAGGACTACAGCTGGTGCTCCATCTTTAAACAACTTCAGGTATGTCTGACTGTTTGATTTTCTTGTCTTTTGTGCACCACCAGATTGGCAAATATGTAAATCACAACCACAAACAAATTAAGTCTCTGAGGATGCAGGGCAGACATCACTGCTGTTGCTTTTTAAATATGATGAGAGCAGTCAGTGCCTAAAGAAGTGTGGTGAAACCAGAGCAGCGAAAGGGGTGAATCAGAGACCTTAATGGATCTCCCACCAGTAGCAGCTCTCTTACTACCGGCTACCAGAGGCCAAACATGAAAGACTGGAGGTCCCCATGTGATGGACAATTGCGTTGCTCTCTGTCTCTCTGCAGAAACATGATGAGACTGTCCTCGTGTCTCCTGTCCCTTGCCATCGCTCTCCTCGTGTCCATCCATCCCGCATCTAACGAGGTGGTGGATTCGGTCTCCCAGTGTTATCAGGGATTTCTCCACATGGGAAAAGCTCCTGTGTTCCCAGGCATTTTGGAAAATGGAAAAGTCCTCCAGCAGAACCGATACAAGCTCATCTGCCAGACGTTGGACAACAAACAAAGGTATTTGACGCTCTACGACACGAAAAACAAGATCCCAGTGTTTTCTGCCTACAACTACAAATGGCAGAAGGACTGCTGCAAACGAGACCCGTATTGGAGGATTGAACCACAGGTAAGTTTGCCGTCGTATAGTCAGTGGCCTGTCCAGCTCATATCTACTGGGATGAACAGCCAGCTTCGGGGGTGACGTGTGCATAGAGCCAGTATGAGGGTGCCATCACATAGACAGGCTTTAGCAATGGAAGGACGTGCAGGCCTACTCACTCAGCCTTCTATTTGTTACAGCTTGAGGATCCAAGAGACGACAAGGACATGAGGATTGACAAGTGGGGAGATTACAAGCATCAGGCAGGCAACAAAGACTACGACCAAGGAAAAGTGCTGCACAAGGGACACATGTTTCCAGTTTCCCTTGCAAACAGTGACGATGACGCAAAATCGACCTTCACGCTGACCAATGCTGTTCCACAATACGTAGCTTGCAACAGTGGGTAGTGGAGAGTAGTTGAGAAGGAGATCAAACTAATGATTGAAAGATGCCCCAGCAAAGAGGGCTTTGTTGTGACGGGAGCAATCGCTAGCTGCAATTATCCCAACATCTATGGTCCCAGAGTCAATATTCCTAAAGATATCTGGTCAGCATCCATCTGCTTTGACAAACATGACTGGGTGGGAAAGGCATACATGGTAAGCAACATTGAAAAAGGTTGTCAGCGTCAAGACCTGACCTTGAACGAGTTGAATGAAAAGCTAGGACGTGGTGTACTGATATTTCCAGGAATGAACACAGCAAAAGAAAAGACTGCAAAGTCCCTGATGAGCGAGGATTCATAATGTGTAGATCACATTCTGCACTGATTTTGCGGATTTGCTGCATTAGCTACTTTTCCTACTGAAGTGACTCCCAAACTCTCCAGATGAGGAGGCTGTCACCTACATGTAAACACTCCACATTTATCTGCATGTTTGCAAAAAGGGGATTGCTTGGCATTGTCAGTCACGCTTGTGTAATATGGGTGGAATCCTCGGCACACACTTTCTGTGTGAACTTTGTGCTTCAAGCTCCTCATCAGGGTGGCATGTTAACGTCACATATAACCTTGTCACAAATCCAGAGTCAAAGATGGTGGGATATCTGAACATAATAAAGCTGAATTGCACCGAAAACCACATTTGTCTCTCATACCTCTTTTACTTTTTTTATGGGAAGCATGGCAGATGGCTGATGAGCAACACTTATTTGTATTTTGCCAAATCATAAGAAAAATTATGCAAAGTAAACAACACCAGGTTGTGCGATTGGCGTACTACATGAGAGCCACAAGTGGAAAAACATCACATCTTTGGATATTAGCTCAACAGAAATAATAATTTCAGAAAAAAATGGTAAGAAATGTTCAAAAGCACCTGTTGGAAGGGCAACATCAGGCTGATTTCTGTATTATGTAGCATGAATTTTGCACATCTGCTTAAGCAGTCCTCATCCATAGCTTTAATTGGAAATCAAATGATACATCTGCACCGGCACTAGGCCTCTGCAATGGGAAAAAGTGAGTGTGTGTGTGTGTGTGTGTGTGTGTGTGTGTGTGCGCGCCTGTGCGTGGACGTCACAAGCCTTAGTATCGAATGCAGAGGGTGTTTGTGTGCGTGCAGCAGTGCATAAATGGTCTCGTTAATGTGGGAGGAGAGACTGGACGTCAGGAACTAAGAAGTAAATACTCACACACTGAGACACACACACACACACACACTGCACAATACAGCCCTCCTTGGGTGCCCACGGTGAGAAGTCAACAGTCCTCTGAGGAAGGAATGCAGTATCATCTGCAGTTTTGAACTTGTCAGTACCTCAAGAGCTGTACATGCGGTCACTGCAGTGTTGGCTGTTATTGTTGCGGTGAAAGAAATATTTGGAGGAGCAGCAGTGACGTTGACACTGACCCTATCAAGACCTACTGTACATTAGAAGGGTTGAAGGTAGGACAATTTGTTATTCTGGTTTCTTTTCAGTTTTTGTCCCCCGCATTTTCTGAAAACATTGTTAATCTACGCGTGCTGCACCACATCATATTCTATTTGCGGCGCTGAATCAGCTGGCGTCACTCTGATGGGCTAAAGTCAAAGATTGTGAGGGCGATATGTGCGGACTTTCATCCAGTGTCGTAGGGGAGGAGAGGTAGGAGGACAAATTCTCCTTCCTCAGTAAACTGATCTTCAGCAGAGGTGGAAGGTCAGGAGTCATTTTGTAACAACCTCAAGTGTGTATGTGAGTGATGAATATTTTAGACAGACAAGCACACTGCTACGCGGGACGCGTGTATGCATGTGTGCAGCAGGGGCGGGGGATGTATTATTGATAAGATTATCAAAGTTAATAATGAGGGCTGATTGCATTATTGATTAGTGGAGAAAAAGCTCCGGCCAAAGTTCCACTGAGCAATTATGTCATTATGAGGTGTGTCACGCTGAAATCTACACTACCATAGCATCATCATCTTCATCACGCTGTTCTGAGATTGTCTCGTCACTGCCCAAGTCTCATCTCTGACAGTCCTGTGCCTAAGTGTGTGGGTGTGTGTATGTCCAGATGTCATGGCGCTCATCTTTCCGTTGCTCAAAGTTTCGCCACGTTTTCGGGAAGCCGGCCACGAAGGAGCACAGCTACGACGGGGTGCCAATCACGCGCAGCGTCCACGACAACCACTACTGCTCAGCCAATCCCTGCTTCATCGCCGTGGTGACAGAGTGTGCCGGCGGGGGATCCTTCCTGGTCCTGCCCATCCATCATGTGTGTGATCTGGTCACTGTCTCGAGGCTGAAATTATGTTTTGCCATGGAACCACGCTGCGATTGTCACCTGCTGTCTCTCTTTCAGACGGGTCGGGTCGACCCGCAGCACCCCAGGGTGTGTGGACACCGCGGCAGGGTGCTGGACGTCAAATGGAACCCGTTTGACGATCACTGTCTGGCCTCGTGCTCCGAGGACTGCACTGTATGCCCTCATACTGTGTGGCCCTCAAAGCTACATGGCAGTCTTGGAGAGAACGAATAGTGTGTGTGTGTGTGTGTGTGTGTTCAGGTGAAGATCTGGGACATACCGGTTTGTGGTGTCCAGCAGAACATCACCTTAGCCAGGAAGACTCTTGTGGGTCATTCTAGGAGGGTGGCACTGATTGAGTGGCATCCAACTGCGGAGAACTTGCTGCTTAGCTCCGCCTACGACTACAAGGTCAGGAATCTGATTGGCCGGTTCCCAACTGAGTCGAGAAGAAACATAATGACAATCAAGTTGAGCTGTATTGTGTGTAGGTCCTGCTGTGGGACGTGTCTCATGTGGGCACGGTGCTGAGGTACCCAGTGCGTGTGGTCATGATGCCTACCCTCCAGCGTTACCCGCCTGAGATGCTGCTGCTGTCCGTCAGCTTCAACACTGACGGCAGCCGCCTCGCCGTCACGTCTAAAGACAGACGGGTGAGAGTCCTGGACCCGCGCACAGGGAAGGTCCTACAGGTGGGTGTGGGCCATGTTCGCCTGTATGTGTGTGTGTGCGTGTGTGATGCTTCACCTCTGTGTTTGTGCTCCAGCAGGTGTCAAGCAGCAAGTCGCACAGAGCCAGCAAGGTGTTATTCATCGGTGGGCTGAGGATGCTCCTGTCCACCGGCAGCTCGCCCTGGAACCATCGGCAGATCGTGCTGTGGGACCCTGTGAGAAAAGAGTCACGTTTGGCTGTTGGGCGCCTCCTAGCGCCCCATCTTTGTCATCTGGCACTGACCTGACATTTCTGGTGTGCAGGATGATTTATCTGAGCCGCTGCTGGAGGAGGATTTGGACGGCGCGGCTGGAGTTCTTTTTCCATTCTACGACCCAGACACACATGTGCTCTACCTGGCTGGAAAGGTCAGGCGTACACACACGTGAAAAGAGCATTCAAAGCTGTTAGTTACTACGGGTAATGGTGCATCATTACCGTATTCACCAGACTTGCAGAGGAGGTGAAAGGTCGTCGTGTTTGTTTCTGTGTGTTTCAGGGTGACGGTAACATCAGATATTATGAGCTCAGCAGTGAGAAACCATATATCAGCTTCCTCACCGAGTTCAGATCTCTGCTGCCACAAAAAGGACTGGGTGAGCCAACATGCTAGCACACACACACAAACACACACACACGAGCCAAAACCCCATTACCAGCAGGCTCCAATCAAGTGTATAGTATCTGGTTTCCAGCCAACGGGAGTGACTGATCTTGAGAGCCAATCAGATCCCTCAGACCTGATACTATGAAGGACTCTATTCTAATCTATTCTATTCTATTCCAGGTGTGATGCCAAAGCGAGGCCTGGATGTGGGCGCCTGTGAGGTTTTCCGATTTTATCGTCTGATTGTCATCAAAGACCTGGTGGAGCCATTGTCTTTGATCGTTCCGCGGAAAGAGGTGTGGCCACACACACACACACACACACACATACACACACAGCATATAGCATCATGCTCACAGGGAAAAGGAAGTCATGTGACCTGCTCAATCTTGATTCCAGTCTGGCATTTTCCAAGATGATCTATACCCAATGACGGCAGGAAACCAGGCGGCCATGACAGCTGCGGAGTGGCTAGCGGGGATCAACAGAGGTGAGTGAGGTGAGGTGAGCGAGGTGAGCGCGTCATTTAGGCATCACAGCGTTTGTGTGTCTGGGACCTCGGGCCCAGTAGAGCCGGTGTTGATGTCCTTGAGACCAGAGACCAGAGTGGCCAACCCTTACCCAGAAACTCCTGCTGACAAAGCACCGGCCCGGCAGCTGAGCTCGCTCAGGTTCCAGTCTGGGGCCATCACGGGTGCCGGACTACACAAGACACACATGGACTTCACAGAGGAGGTGGAGTACCATATTTTCTTCTCTACCTGCTCGAGTTAAACTCCCAAACAGTCCTCTTTGCCAGAAGATATTGGCCTTTGAAAAGAAATCAAGAATCACAATAAACTACCAACATATTCTGCATGAAATGAAGATTTTGAGTGAGGCAATCTGATTCAATTTTCAAACAGTATAGGTCAGGGGTGTCAAACTCATTTTCACCAAGGGCCACATCAGCATGGTGGAAGCCCTCAGGGGGCCAGATGTTCATTCAAGCATTTGCTGGCCACATACAATGGTGCGGAGGGCCGCATCCCGGCCTTAAATTGACACCTATGGCACATTGAAGCAGTCGCTGAAGCGCTCGCAAGCCACATAAAATGATGCCGCGGGCCACATTTGGGCTGCAGACCTTGAGTTTGACACATGGTTTCCATGGAACACCATAGTTCAGTCTGTGTCTATGTGGTGTGTGAGCGTCCCTTCCCTCTAACCTGTCTCTCAGCAGGCCTTCTTCCTGGAGCAGCAGGCCTACCAGGACGCCAAATATCCATTAGAGGTGAGCGACCTTTCGTGCTGGCAGCCAGACGGGACTCAGCTCACGTCATGGGTCTACTGCTGCACACCTCACTGCTGCGAGCCCACCGAGATGCCGCCCCCCACGACTGAGAGTGAGGTACCGCATGCACACGCCATCTACCAGTGTCTCCTCCAACGCCTTTGCATTGCAGACTGGTGCAAATACTCGACTTGCTCACTGTGCCGATTGACCTCCGTGACATGTGATGAGGTCCTGAACCTCGGGCCTCTGACGCTCGGATCCTCATCAGATCCATTTTCTGTGTTTTTTTTTTCTCAGCTTCTGCAATTATTTTACAGACAGCAAGAAGAAATCAGAGGACTGAAGGAACAACTGCATCAAAGAGATGTTAGCCCACCCACACATCCACAGATCTGGGAATTTGTTTGTACATTTCTCTAGGTTTTGGTTGAAATCAGTAAGAATGACACTGCTTCTACAGTAACATTGACTGTTTTGGTTTGGCAGGCAAAGATCGCTCAGCTGGAGCAGGAGATCAAAAACGTCAGAAACAACATGAGAGCCACGTTTTGACATGACCAAAATATCAGATCATCTTTATATCTCAATAAAAGCATTTTTGCCCCCTTAAGGGTGTGTGGTAATGTGTATGGATCTGTTCCGTGCTAGGAGCGAGTAAACCAACAATACTCTACCACAGTGTGGTATAGCATTGTGCTATAATAGTACAGTGTTGTTGGATAATAGGGTGCCGGTTGAAATAATGCACCCAACAGAGGTAGTGAGGAGGTAGGCCTGACTGGAGACAGCCAGGAAAAAGGAATAGTGCAATTGTGGCAGCATGAACAGGGATTCAGTGTTGGTGTAGCAGCTATGATTATCCATAAAGGAGAGCAGCCACAGGAGGATGAAGTAAACAACAATACGGGAAGAAAAAAGAAAAAAAAACAAGACATCGAGCGCAAAATGTTAAGATTTTATTTACAAAGTCCATCATTTTGGTGTTTTTTGTTTGTTTTTACTTTAACTTACAGAAAGTAAAAAAAAAAATACACAACCACAACTAGTCAGTGTAAGAGTGAAGGGAACAGCAGCTCTCTATGGACAGAGGGAGGGAAGGGCGGCGGGTCAAGGGAGAGAGGGAGCTCGGGGGAAAAGGAGGGAAGGAAACAGGGTAGAGAGAGAGTCCCCAGACAATATTCCAAAGGAAGAGAAACAAAGATGACAATTTCTTTGAAAAAATATTTCTTTAAAAAGCTGTTTTTTGTTGGCAAAAAGAAGAGAAGAAGTTTGCCCTGAGCACTCAGCCTCGGGTGAAGGTGGGGCAGAGGTGGGCACTGTCCACCATCATCACATCAGGGAGTAGGATATAGGAGGTGTGGGGGTTTGGTATATATCTTATTACAAAGTTCTACACAGGAAGTGTGTATGTTAATATGTGTATGCAAAGATTTGCCACTTCCTGTTGTGAACCCGACCTAAAGCCCTGAGGTCAAGATGAGATGAGTTCAGAAAACGCAACTCTGAATATGACTAAATCAAATAACAACACTTTTGCTTTGCGAACTAGAGGTTCACAACCTTTGAGCCCCAGCAGATGAGTGGACTGATGGACACATGTGTCTGGACAAGTGGCTTTGATGGTCAACACAAATGAAGGAGGTCGTCATTTATCTACCTGAACACAATCACACTTGTTGGAATTGTTCAATTTCAACGGTGGGCGAAAACATGGGTTACAGAGTCACAACCAAACTGAAGGTCATTTATACGAGTGAACTCAAAAAACGACATTAGCATGCGAGTAAATGGCCCTGTCACGCAGTCAGGGATGCGTGTCTGACATGGGAAAGGAGAAGTAACGGACAAGGACAGACTGGAGTCGACATGGAACACGGCACGAGAACGGAGCGTGCAGCCGGGGTGGAGAGGTGGAGGTGGAGGTGGAGGATGTCATGTTGGTGGAGAGTGCGTGTGGGGGTGGAGTCACCCAGGAGATTGAGGTCTGCCCGGGATTTTAGTCGTCCTCGTCGTCTTCGTCCTCTGGGTCTCGCTTCCTCTTCTCTCCTTTGGTCGGGGACGAGTCCTCGTCTGGGGAAATAGGAGCCACAGTCAAGAAGGGAGTTTTTAACCAAAGCATGAATGAGCTTGTCATAATCTGGCAGTGGGATAACAAAAGGTGGCACTTCGTTTTTCACATGGTTCTCCTGAGAAAAGTGGTTACATAATGACGCTTTCTCAAGAGAGGAAAAGCGATTCTGGTAGACGGAGATGGCTGTCGCATCTGAATCCTGTGCAGACATCCACTAACCTTCATCCTCATCCTCTTCATCCTCCTCGTCCTCTTCACTGTCCACATCTCCGTTCACTTCTCCATCCTGCAGACAAACACACACCAGATAGGCGTTTACCCACATGGATATAGCACAGCATCAACTCAGAGAAGCTTGTGGCACTACTACTCATCAGCCCATGGCACTTCTCTAAAGGGTGCTTGTTATTGCACCTCATCGCCGCTGTCTTCATCCTCCTGTTCAGCTACCACATCCTCTTCATCTTCCTCTTCTTCCTCCTCAAAATCCTCAGACTCTCCATCTACAACAGAGGGAAGGCAATGGCAGATCACAGCTCAAAAACACGCTGATCAAAGACTGCACAGACATTTCGACAATGCTGACCATCATCCTCCTCGTCCACGCCGTCTCCTTCGCCATCAGAGTCGGATGCCTCGCAGTTGTCGATGTCATAGCCATCCAAGTACGTGAGCTGAGGCAGCAGCTTGAAGATGGACTCTCTGTAGTCGGCCAGGTTGGTCACCTCGCAATTAAACAGGTCAAGACTCTTCAGCTGAGGCAACTTTTTCTAAAAGGGAGGGAAGTGGACAAGCGCAATCATCACCTACACTGACCACTAGGGGGTAGTACTCTCGCCACAATGTTTTCCACTGTCTCCAAAAGCTTACTAGGTGCTAAATGATGTACTGTGGATACAAAGAGAGAAGAAATACACAACAATATTACCATAGTACAACTAAAGCCACAAGCAGAGTGATTTTAAGATAATGAAACCAGGGTAGGAAACTGCTCCTTTGGATTTGTCCCTCCCTCATTAGTGTGAGGAGCAATCTTATGCTTGTTCCGGCTCAAAGAGGGTGTTATCACAATATCTAACATTGGATCTTTACACAACTCACCAGTGGCTCCAGAGTGCTAATGTCTTTGAACTTGTTCCCACTGAGGTTTAGGTGTGTTAGGTTGACCAGCCGCTTTGCTAGAACCTCCAGACCACCAGATATCCTGTTGTCGCTCAGTTCCAACTAAAGTGAACAGCAAAAAGATATATGAGATGATATTCAGTTGAGCCAGGGGTCAGCAACCCGCTGGTCTGGAGCAGCATATGGCTCTCTACCGCCACCCTGGTGGCTCCCTGGAGCATTTTCAAACATGTATGAAAATAAAAAAAGATGGGGGGAAATTAAAAATGCTTTGTTTTAATGTTTTTTTTATGTTTTTTTTTTCTGGGAGGAAAAGTATGACACATATATTCTTTCCAATGCTGCAAAAATGTGTATGATATGTATCAATTTCATTAATAAGGCTAATATAAGGCTTTTCATTTTTTTGTGCTCCAGACAGATTTGTTTTATGCTTTATTGGTCCAGTATGGCTCTCTCAACATTTTGGGTTGTAGACCCCTGACTTGAACGAATGCTTTCATGTTTTTATGTGAGCCGTGCGCTGGCACCTCCTACCTTTTTGAGTTTGTCCAGTTTGGGGATTTCAGCTACGCTGGTCAGGCCGACGTTGATGAGGCTGAGCAGCTCCAGGTTGGCAAACTCCTCTGTGATTCCCTCAATCTTCCCCTCTCCGGTGCGACAATTATCAAGAACCAGTTCTTGAACCTGAGGGACAATACGACCACATCCAGACCACGTGGGGTCAGAGCAGCGAAATTGTACGCAAAAGTGACCATTTCATTCACCAACAGAAACATATCTTGCATGTACTATCGTTACCGTTTCCTCTGAACTAACAACACGGGGTTTTACTTAAATTTTGAAGAGCTGCGTTGCTATTTGATCCATGTATGATCACACTAAGCGCCAGGATTGGATGGTGGACGCGGCCCCGTCGTGAAAGGGGCTTGGGCCGTTTCATATTGGAACCGATCCGGATCGAGACGCTGTTTGTAAACTCCTCACACACGTGATGGAACTAGCATTAGCCCACTTCTAGCCCATGCAGGGCGACTCCTGCGTTTTCCAGAGCTAACGTCGTGTTGAAGGTCGGTGGGTGGTCAAGTTCACAAACTACAAGTGTTTGGTAGCCGTTGCGGAGAATATGGACCGGTGTTTAGCACATGGGGCCCGGGGAGAGGACAGTTTAAGCGCGCTAGCATTAGCACGCCGCTGACTGCGCGCCCTTCACCCGGGCCGCGACTAATTTCTGGAGCTCAACCGATAAACAATGCCGGGCAGAGTCCCTTACCCCGTATTTATCCACAAATACCGTAAAATTGCAAGCATTTGTGGTTACTTTCCGTAAAATAATACAATCCCGACACTTGCGTGACGTTATCACCCTGCATCAGTCGATAAGCTGGACGCGCTGCCATCATTTTGCGATAACGGTGTGGTTGCGTACACCACGTTCAAGATCGACGCACGGGGGCACAAACTCGAATGAATGGGTGATTGATACCAAACACATGGTGCACAAATTCTCACGAAGCCACAAATACTTCAGCCGCAATAACTTCTTCAATTTCGGGATGTCTTCATTTCGAAATTTAGCCAGGCACCAGCCCGTGGACGCTCAGACCGTACATAGCCTGCGTAGTATGGCTTATTCAACACTCTGTAGTAGAATCATGGCGATCCTGTGCAAAAATCTAAGCACCATGCGTACAGTCAGTTTCTGGTTTCCCTAACACCCCGAGAACATAAAGTGAGGCGTCCGACTCTGAGCAATAGAGCTTTCCTGGTGGTGATTGACCTGTATTACGAGCCCAAATGGGCTGTATGCAATTGTTAATGATTAACTTAAGTTTACATTATCAGCCGGGCCCTCTGTGGCGTTTGGATTTAGATGTGGGTACTCAAACACTTTTGCAGCCCCGCACACTGCCATGTGCTCACCACCCCTCCTCCTCCTACGGCCGGTCAAGTTTACACTGCAATGTCCCACAAAACGTGTGCAAATTGCCGCTTACTCACTTCTGTCGGTGACCGGTGCCTCAACTCTAAAGACACCCTCTTTATCATGTCCATCTTCCGCTATTTTCGGCTCTATTGCGTCAAGGCGACTGGGGAAAAGTTGTTTCTCTCCGCTCGTCTCCACAGTATCAACACACGGTCTGGTGTAAAGTCTGTGTAAAACTCAACATTAGTATTTCCGGTACTTTCTTTCAAAACAAAAGTATGTTTTTCGCGGTGAAGTTGATCTGTTGGAAGGGGCGTTTCGTGGTCTCTTAGTACTATCGAGCAATTAAAATGTGCTCATTCACCCAGTGCCCTGTCAAAGGAGGTGCTTCGATATATTTTTTTTGCTTATAAACCAGATTTTATTTTGAAGAAATTAGTGTGAAACCGGAGTGTATCCAGATATTTCTTTTGTAACTTTATTGATCCTGATGACGCATGAACGACTCCTGTGGCGTGTATGAAAAACTGGGTCAAGCGATTAGCTGCATTTGGATGCACTTCAGAACGTCGGATTGTTTGGGACTTTTTGTTGTGCACACGCTTGCGTTGAAAATGTATCAAATAAATAGGGGGACTATATCGTTAAACATGTTGTAACTGTTATGTCAGGGCTACTTGACAATATAGTCCAAAAGTTCGCCGCGCTCGATCGTTGTTCGTGCTAGTAACTAGTAAAGTATGTTCTCACCTCGAAGATCAAAACTAGTCGCTCTTAAAAGAAAACAGTATAATGGCTGTAGCGAAGTATGTGGGAGAATTTGAAGAGTATAAGAGCAGGAGTGAAAATGAAACCACAAGAGGTCAGATTATTCCATCCCCCGGTAGAAGTATCATAAATACGGATTTTTTAACAGACTTTGAAGGCAACATTTGTTCAGTTGCAAACGGAGGGAAACTGTAGCGCGAGAAAAACAACGCTCAGCAGCGCTCCTAGTGTCTCTCAGCTTTCACTACACGCATAATGAATTTTCTATGCTCTTTTGTCAATAAAATAGTGTTGAGTCAATTTCCTCTGAAATTGCTCTGACAATACCACAGATTGAAGACAGACAACTTCCACTAAACTGGCACCAAAAGGTGACTAATGCAAATACATAATTAGACCATCCTTGCATGGTTACTATGGTATTGGAAAACAGCATCCTCAGTGCAGAATGTAAATATGGTTCTACATTTGTGCATGTGTAGATGTTGTTTCTTTGTTTATAAAGTGTGTACCAATCCATCCAACAAACGTAATTTTTCTTGCACCAGAGCTAGCGGGATACGAAACACAAATATAGAACGATAGAGATAACAAGGACAGGAAAAGATTAAAAAGAGAAAATAAGGTAATAAAGACACGCAAGAGATATTAAGAAATAGTGAGGTTATTAAGCATAAATCTGTAACATCAAGTTGACGTAAATATCACTCAAATGCACCAAATTCACACTCAGGAAAAAGCTACCCATGTGACTATTTTCAAACTGTATTTTCTGAAGGATAGAGTGGAGTGTGGCTGCCAAGATTGTGTGATCATACTGTTTAACTCTTTATTGTCATTACACTGTAAGTCATCTTCACGACAAGCAGGTTTACATACGTACATACATACAGTGGGTCTTAAGATTATATCATCGTCCAATCACAGGAGAGCAACAGTAAGAGTTAGTACCACAGCTAGCTTTTCACTGACCACGCCCAAACGCCACCTACAATTCTTTCCATGACTATCCCTGCCCTAAACATCTTACAACAATGTATGGATAGTCTTCAAATACGCCACAGGTGCCCAACCAATAAATACAATGTGCAGATAAATAAATGAATAAATAAATGTATACATACAATCAATCAATAAATAAATCAATAAATAATGGCATGTGTTTGTGCATGTACACGCAGTTGCACACACACATGCAGCTCGTTACCAGACCAAAGTCCCCAAAGGCGAAGGGCTACAGAGCCGCAAGGCATGTAAGTAACAAGGTCAGGGGTCAGATGGAGGTCACGTTAGTACACCCAGGTTGCACTCGGTTGTGACAGAAACAATCTCACTGGCTGCTTTGAGCAATGGGAGGCGAGGTCAATGTGCAGTCCTCCTCGGGCAAAAGTCAGATAAACTCCTGTCAAATTGTTTAATCTAATGTATCAATTAAATTCCATTTTCAAAGGGTCCCTCCTGTTGGGGACACACTAGTATGGCAACTTGGAATAGAGGATGGCAACTTGGATGGAAAAAGGATTGATAAGTCCTTAGTGCAGTGGGGACAACAGAAATACACCTGATTTGTTTTGTTTGTACTTGTGTCCGGTGTGTTCGTTGTTTAGCACAGCATAGGCGCTGACGATGAGGAGAAAATTACATGATAGATTCCATGTATATAAGGAAAACAGCTAGAGGAAATGTTTCAGTGGGTATCGGGAGAATCTGGGTTTCCATTGTTGGCGACCTCTCTTTCATGGATATGGATAGAGTCTCTCAGACTGATAGAATGACACCATTCAGAACGCTGATGATCTGGAGAGCAGTTGTGCGGTATGTTACCTCATAATCCATGGCACACAAATACCCGAGGAAGACTCTTTGGCTCCGCCTCCTTTGGTGTAGTGCAACCAGTGACACCATTCTGTTTCAAGTGCCGTTTAACGTTCCTCCCACCCCCAAAAATTTCAGCAGAATACTGTTTAAGTCCCTCATTGAGGTAAGAATACATCGCCGGAGAGGGCAAAAAGCAGCTAAGGGGATGGAAAAGAAATATGGGGATACAGCAAAACACATTAAGAAAATTCTAAGCACGGCATGACCTCAGGAGGAATGCCGGGGGTACACAATCCAAGTAGGTTGAAGAGAAAACAGAGGAAAATAGAGAAGGTAAAGCCGGCAGAGCCAGCAGGACAAAGGTTCCACACCATTTCTGAAATATCGGTTTGTGTGCAGCTCACAGACTCTCCAAGAACCTGAGAAACGTCAGGAACAAGGAGGCCTCAGGCCCGCACTGCTTGGATTGACTCCTGTTACAGAGACACAATTTAACTTCCAGGAGCTTCATTATTAACCAGAGCTTTTAGATCATAAGTGTTTCTTGATATTGATTTGTTGTATGTGCTTTGAGAGTGGAGGCATAGATAGATAGATAGATAGATAGATAGATAGATAGATAGATAGATAGATAGATAGATAGATAGATAGATAGATAGATAGATAGATAGATAGATAGATAGATAGATAGATAGATATTCTTAGTTCCACAGTTCTCACATTATTGACGTGTGGGATTTTATTGATCGTTGGTTGATTATCTATGATTTATTAATCATTTATTGCTGTGGTACTGGCTGTTTGTTGATTGCTTTGATTGATTTTGAAAAATGATAACTTTTTATTTCCATCCATGTCCCAAAAGACATTATTAGCTTTGGAGAGGAAATGCCACATTTGGCAATCTTCAAAATAACAAAAGTGACAGAGGGCCTCCTCTTCTTTGTTGGAGCTGAGACGGCTGTGAGTAAGCATGCTGTGGCCCATTTCATGGCTTGTCACCACAGACAGGAAAACATTAAGCAGCGTCACACAAGTTGTCCCATTCCTGACCAAGGGGTTTTGCCCAAAGGCAGCCCTCCATCTGCAGCTCACTGATGATATCATCAGCCCACAGGTTAGCCACGCATGATAAGGTAGCATCGGTCACATTAGCGCTTGTGTGTGATCCAGGTCCAGTTTCAGACAAAGGTTGAAACTCCTTCTTTTACTTTGAAAGTCTACAGAAACCTTGAGAAAGACAGTGAACCCTACCGATTAAGACAAGTGAGAGAGTTATATTTGGACCCGACATCTCTGAAATCCACGAAGAAGACAGTAATACCAATGCTTTGTCTTAAAGGCTCTTACATTGTCGATATTCAACACCAATCAGGTTAATACTTCAATAAATAAAGAGCCTTTCAAAACAGATAAAACTTGCACATTTACGTGTCAGGTCCCTGTTGTGCTCCTTCCCTCGTGGCTTTAAACACAATACTGGTGATGGAGGCTGTTCACACCACAGACTATCATAGACATACTACCTGATTCTGCCTGCGATACCCCAGGAGGTAAATACTGCAGTATTTGTAGAAATGAGGGGGGAGAAAAGGAGAGACTCATCAGCATACACACTTGGACTGACAGAGACGCATACTGAAGACGCTCAAGACTTGAAATGGCTCTAGAATGCTACAGGAGGGGACAGTGATAGTTGTGATGAAGATTTGGTTTGTAGACTATTCTGAGGCTCTAACACATTCCTCAGACTGGAGGATTTGGAATGTCGTCAAGTTTCAAGAATCTTCCAACTTTTCTGAGACAGCGCAGAGTTCACGCAAAGACTATGCAGCTGTAACTCCCAAAGATTCTTGCGTGTTCTCAAAGGTTTACCCGCAAAACGCAAAAGATTTCTGCAGCCTGAACGCTGAGTGTCAAATGACTCAAAACCATCTACAGTATAACAACCGCATCTCTGTGTCCCTCAGCAAGGCACTACACCGTACCAGAGCAGGCCACAGAATCCCATCTTGATCCATGAATTTTCTGCAAAGTATGAAGTGCAGTCTATGTTTGAGCCTAAATATAGGACGACTACCACAGTCCTGCATGCAAAAGCCACGACTAAGACAAAGAAACGAGCTTCTACGCCACACAGCCAAGCAAAACACGTGAACACACACGCCTTCTCCGTGCCAGAGGAGCGTCCAGTCGGCGTGCTCTAGCTCAAATTGGCCATCAAAAGTTCTGGATCTTTGTGCGTAACCAATGTGGATGAGGAGTACTGACCGGCTTGTACACAGAAGACGAACTCCCTCCCGCGTCGTTAAAACGTGGCTGGATCATGCAAACCGCCCGACTCGGTGACAGGCGGGGACGCCCAGCAGGAGTCCAGAGCGGGATCGGCCGGATCCCGGCGACCCAGCGAGGCGCCACATTGGCGCTCATGAGGGTTTTTTTGCACACAGAGCCATGCGACAGGCAGTGGTTGCCACAGAGAGGAGTGAGGGAAGGTAGGAGAGAGGGAGAGGACGATGCAACGGATTTGGGAATACAGACATTCACTGAAGAATCCATCATGGAGGCGGGCTAGAAAACACGGAACTAGCTAGAGAAATACATGGAGGAGGCAGGGAGACTGAAGTCGAGAAGCACCTCCTGCTGGGCAGTTGAACTTATAAGCTGAAGTTTGTGCTGGCTTGATCGTGACAGAATAAGAAACACACACACTCACACACCCACACACAAAGACATGTACATGCACATACATATACACGGTGCCTTCATGGGAAGCCTCGGTATCACGAGGCTGAGCGGAATGCAGCCACCCGACAACTTCTCCTCCCTGCTCATGCTTTCGTCCTCCTCCTGTTGCCTTCCGTCACCCTCTGTCTCCCTTGTCCTCTCTCTTCGTCCTCCTAGTCCCGAGGTGATGTTTTTGAAAGCAGACTTGCACAGAAGCACGTTAGAAGAAGCACAAGAAGAGGGGGGTGTGGTTTGTCATTTATGTGTTCCGGGTGCAGGGACCGGAGGGATCAGGGGTCGGGCGGGGTCGGGTCGGGTCAGGTGGTCCGTGCAGCTTAGTGAGGGAGCGGCACCAGGATGTCCACGTAGTTGATGGGAAAGAAGCCGGACTGGCCGTGGATCATTCCCTCATACCAGTTATCGTCGATTTGATTGGTCAGGGTGATGACGTCGCCCTCCTTGAAGCCCAGCTCGCCCTCGTTCTCGGGCTCAAAGTCGTACAGCGCCCGGCAGCAGGGCTGATCCAAGGGGGCTGAGCGGGGGGTGGGGGGGAAGAGGACGGGTCCATGTCAGCAACAAGCGCTACATGACAACAATATGCAACACGTACCTCGTAGGATGGGGAGTGGTGAGTAGGCCGAGAAGACGTCCTAGCGGGGCCTGTCCTGTCTCTGGTCCCTTACCTGGGGAGCGTCCGGGGGACTTGGCGGAGTGGATGCCCCCGTTGTGGCTCTCACTAGGGGGCAGCAGCTCCAGGGTCATGCGAGGCTTTGGACAGTACTCCTTCCTGGGTTTACTGGACACTTCTTTTATCCTGCGAGATGGGAAGACGGTTAGGAAAACCAACAGACAGAAAGACTGATGGAAAGACAGACAAAAAGGCCTCCACCTGTCCTCCATCTTGCTGGAGAGCTGCTGAAGGATTTCAGCAGCTCGGCTGTGATATTCCAACTGAGCCTGCACCAACGCTGCCAGCTGGCTCACCTGCTCGATCTGCCACACACACACACACACACAGGTTAGGTCTGGCCAGGCAGGGCGTGGTATAGTTTGAAAAGCGATCAGATGTGAATCCATGGTGCCGGTCAGGTCCGCTCTTACATCGCTCTCCAACAGGTTGAACATGCTCTGCTCGGCAATTTCTTTGCTCTCGTCAAACTTCTCAAGCGCCTGTTTGATCTCCTCGTCCTGGACTTTACCCTGACGCTTCTTCTTGTAGTCAAAGTCCAGGCGCCGACCCTCCATCTTCTTCAGATGGTGCTGAATCGCAGGAGAAGGTTACATAAGTCTTGAGTTTGCTTTTCTTGACCCCCCGTTGCGACACCGTGAGGCAGGACCCACCTGAATCTCCTTCAGGTCTTTATCGTGCAGATTCTGCAGCGGGTCGATGAAATTCTGTTTGACCTCCATGTCCAAAGCGTCCTTCACCTCACCCAGCTCCTTCATGGACTCACCGGCATCAATCAGTGCCAAACCTGTAGAAGATCCAGAATCAAACTTACAGTCAATGAAGGAGTGTTTACTTCCATTTCCGAGTCTAAAGAAGCTTCGCCAGACTCCTGTGTGAGTCAGTAGAGGGCGTGTTGATAGACGTTGATACACACACATATAGACATCAGCTGTGTGTCAAAGAGAAGTGTGTGTTTCAGCTCAACATGGGAGGGGATCTTCTTACCAAAACTAGATTCCTCGCCTAATTCCCGCCCAAACTTAAGCATGGCATCGCCTAGCACAGTCTCAGCCTGAGGGTAGCCTGGTCCTTTCTCTTGGCCTCGGATCTTGGACATGGTGTTGATCATGCTCAGCTTGGCTCTGGAGGCTGGAGGAGAGATGAGGCACAGGTGAGCGGACTGGGCGAGCAGACTGGGCGGCGAGGCTGGGCGGGCATGGTCCTACCTGGGTTGGGCTGGAGATACTCCGTGGTTTTGGTCATGATGTCCAGCACGGCCCGGCTGGTGGTGTCCACCTTCTGCAGGGCGATGAGAGGAAAGAGCCATCAGGGTCCCTCAAACCCTCCTCAGCTCCTGAGCACGCGCGTGTGTGTGCGTTTCTTACCTTTTCCATTTCCTTGAAGTCATCGTCAAGCTTTGTTCCTTCAGCCCCGCCCACTTTCTCACTGACTTTCTACAGCAATGACAGAGAGAGGAGGGTGGTAGGGAGAGATGGAGGGACAGAGAGAGAGAGAAAGAGAGAGAAAGAGAGAGGGATGAGTAGATGAGAGTGTGCATGAGGACTCCGTGAAAGGAGTGAGGGATTTTCCAGCGTTGTGACTCACATCCAGCAGCCATGCATCAGCAGGCAGGGCACGCGCGCCAACGTGCACACGCATATTCACACACACACTCTGGGGAGGCGTGTGTGTTGCATACCTACACTATTCTCTCACATCTTTGTTACCATGAGTACTAAATCACAAGCTCTCATACACTAACTTCATCAAGATGAACAGGCAATGCAACGCAAATCAAAACAACAAAAGTGCATCTGTGTGAAAGTGTGTGTACGCACTTGTGTGTATGAGCTGGTCTTGTGTGTGATCCTAAACACAATTTGAGACCAGGATGAAAAAAAGGGCCAGATGAGAAGGGAGATGCAGTTGCCATGGAGACAGGGATCAGACTGAGTCCTCTCATGTTTCGAAGAGCCGTACGTATACTGACACACACACACACACACACACACACACACACACACACACACACACACACACACACCAATTCTACTATCTGTGAAGGGCACTCAGCCTTGTTTAAGGAAATGAACTGACCCACTGCTTCCTATCTCTCTCTTTCTCTCAACGTTTTCGTATTCGTGTACATGTTTGTGTGTGTGTGTGTGTGGTTGTGTGTGGCTCATGCGTGTCTAACCCATTAACTGCCCGAGTGTGAAGGCCTGTCAGTTTATAAATTGAGGCGGTTGTTTGCCTTGTCACGGCGCCAGCATGTTGACTCACACCTTCGAATGTAACCACAGGTGCTGAGCTCACACACACTTCCCTTAACCCCCCCAAATTCACCCACACACTCTGGCAAGAAGCCCTCTCACCCCTCCTGCACACACACAGAGCTCCAGTGAGGCATTAAAAATACCCATCTGTTGTCTTTATTTCTCCCTCTCCTCCACCATTGCCTGCAAGTGTTTCCTCTCTTGCTCTGCTCGTAACGTCTTCCCTCGCTCTCCAGCTCTCCAACTCTTCATTGCTCTCCCACTCTCTGCTCTCTTGGCTTTTCCATCCTCACCAACTGCATTCGCATATGTTTTCACGCTGCACTCGTCTTTTGTCCCTCTGGACTTTCCTTTGAACCATCGTTTTCCTACTTTCACATCCTTTTGTCATGAGCAGCTCCAACTCTCAAACTTGACAAAATCAGAAGCAGTCGCTGTGAAAACAAAGACAAAGGCTAAGGCCTGCTCCTTCGACTCATGAGTGGAGGGGTAGCAACCACAGGAAAGGAGGGCTGGCGGGCTCAGGGGTCAGAGGTCACAGTGACGAGACAGCAGATGGACCAGATATCCGTGAGGATCCGATCTGTGTGACAGAGACGGAGAAATAGGAGCCACGGCGCAAAGGTTCATCTGACAAGTCTGTGTGCCAGGAGACAGACAAAGAGAGGCACACAGACAGACACACATACAGTACACACACAAACACAAACACACACACACACACACACACACCCAACAGAGGTAAAGCAGGATGTGGGAGAGGGCTAGAGAAGAATGAGCGCTTCAGCACCATGGACAGTTACAGAGTGAGCCCTCTTACATTAACAGTAGCAAAGAGACAGAGGGAGATAGAGAGAGGGAGAGAGAGAGAGAGAGAGAGAGAGAGAGCGTGCCAGAATCAATGCCAATCAGATGTCTGTTATGGAACACTGAAGTGCACCTGTGAGCTGGAGGGAGAGAGACTGAGACAGAAAGAAAGAGAGAGATGGCGGGAAAGCTAGTCATTCTTCGCTGACCCTAAATTGTCTTGGCGTGTTGATTAGTATCTCCACTGCCATTGATTGGATAAGTGGATCAAACAGACAGACGTGATTGGTTGGAAAAACTGATTAGATGTGTGCACTGTGGGGGACGAGGGAGGACGGCAGAGAAGGAAAGACGAGTGTGTGTGGGGGGAGGGATTCACTTCAATTCAGTTTTATTTGTGTATCGCCAAATCAAAATAGAAGAGACTAGGAGAAGAGAAGAACGAGACGCAACGAGACAGGAGAGGAGAGGAGAACAGAACAGAAGAGAGAAGAGGAGAGGAAATGAGAGGAGAAGAAAGGAAAGAAAAAGACAGGAGGGGCGAAGAAATCAGATAAACCCTGTGTGTGACATATCAGAAAGGTCAGAGGTCAGAGGTCAGCACAATAGACTCAACATGGACAGGAGGTGATTTATTGGTGGTTGAGGGTTTATACCATTGACTCTCCACTTAGCATAGAAGTAGTAGCATGCATAGTTGTATTAGTAGTAGCTGTTCTAGTGTATGTGTGTGCGTGTGTGTGTGTGTATCAGAAAGGTTAGAGGTCAGCACTATAGACTTAACATGGACAGGAGGTGATTTACTGGTAGTTGGGGGGCTTATACTCGTTCACTTTAGCGTGGAGGCAGTAGTACTAGTAGTAGTATAAGTAGTCATTGGAGTCATTGGAGCTCTGAGCGCCAATGTAAACACTTGTGTCATGAAAAGGCAGCCTGTGCATCATGCTGCTGTGGTAATTTAGGGTCTTGACCTTTGACCTCACAGACAGACTCCAGCCCTGGCTCTGCATCAGCTCACAGTTGACTGCAGAGGGCTTGGAGCAGGACAGGGAGATGAAGAGTTCAGCCAGCAGCTTAGATTAATGGACCAATTAAACGCAACA
>OMPJ01021438.1:0-11021 GCA_900312935.1 Carapus acus
CGTGGGTCAGACAGCACAGCATCATCACGGGATCGCAACCCAGGGCCAGAGCCACCACCAACAACGACATTTGTGGAGGTAGAGGAAGAGGAGAGGAAAGCAACAGCAAGAGGAGGAGAAAGGGAGAGCTGGATCTTTTTCATCGGCAGGGAGGAAGTCAGGTCTGAGCAGGGTCTGTGTGTACACACACCTGCAAACACACCAGCCTCACTGTTCAGTGACCAACACACACACACCAATCAGCAAAATCTGTGATTTCACCGCATCAAGGATTTATGTGCACTGTTTGTGGGAAGTAGAGCAGCTATGACATGATGAATGAGAGTGTATAACACGCAGGTGATGGAGCACGTGGACACACACACAAACACACAAACACATACGCATGCACGCACACACACACACATCAAGTCAAGCCGCACAAGGGAGGAGGAGGAGGATGAAATGAGGATGAGGAACTATAGATAACAATGGGACAATGGGACTCCGGAGCTATTGTTATCCCTAACAGCCTCAGCCTGGGTTGGACAATCGTCTCTAGAGATTCTAAGTGACATAAGTATCACACACGCATGCACACACATACACGCACGCACACGGACACACACATACTGTACGCACACCCATAAATGAGCTTTGCACCAAGGAATCTTAATTCAGCTCTGTCACAGCAACAGTGAGGGATGGAACTGGGGTGGATGTCAAAGAAGAGCATGCACGCATACACGCACACACACACACACACATAGACACACACACTTGTGATGACGTGTTTGTGTGACAGTTGGTGAGCGTGTGGCTGCGCGTGTACCCACCTTTATCACATCCTTGGTCGTCTGATGTGCAGTGAGGGGAGAAAACGCAGGATTTCAATGGGACAGTTGAGGGACAGTTGAGGGACAGTTTGGTTTCTGTGGTTGGACGGGCAAGAGACCAACTGACCATATCTACACTCATTACTAATGGGACGCGAGGGCATCCCATTTCACAGAAAGCCAAAATCCCCCCTTGACCCTGCAAGGATTATGGGATTTGATCTGATACACAGCAGAGAAACTGTGGAAGAGTGGGTGAGACAGGAAATCCCTCCCGTGCAGCATGTCGTGGCAGGACAAAGCTGCCATGTCGGTAAAGCCCTCGTTGTCTCACTGCAGCTCAAACCTAATCGGATCGAATTGGCTCCTGCTTATGCGCCATGAGCAGCCACTTGGCTCCTCCCACTGAACTTCCCTCACCTGGCAAATGCTCATTTACACGTCTGGGCTGACGGGCAAGAAAGTGAGAAAACCACATGTACCGCTTGCAGGTTGTGTTGTGTGAGATTCTAGTTTTACTGTTAACGTGCTCCTCGATTTGAGGCTAGATGGCTGAAACTTGACAGGGATAAATGAATCATCTCCAGCCCTGTCAGTCAGCCCTATGGGACACACCTGGCAGGACACTGCAAGCTCTCTATCAACAAGAGGGCAATTACAGGCCCCCTCGTGATAACGGACCTCATTATACCGGGTTTCGGTAACGGGGGACAAATTTTCCACAAACCGAAGCGTCTGTACATAGCGGGAACAAACGACTGAGCTCACTCTGAGCCAGGGGCGGGAACACACCCCGAAGGGTTTGGTGGAACTGCGGCTCACCGTAGGGTTTGAGTGTATTACGCAAAAGTCAATTAAGGTAGAGGGACATGTTAGACTAGGACTGCAAATACCCCCTTTTTGGTCACAAGCTCATATGTCATCTACAAATGTACCGGTAAATGTAATTTAGTTGTTTTGATATAATGGACAAACCGCTATAGAGGACAGTGGCTCCCCCATTGGTCCGTTATCATGAGGGGGGACTGCATTAGAGACAAAGGTGGATAAAATGTCAGCTGCGTGCATCCAGTGCTTCAGTTCTCCTTAAACCATTGCGTGTTAAGCACGGTGCTGATGATGTAACTGCACAAGACTGCAGTAAATTCTATATTGCTCAAGTCCTGTCAGACAGAAGCGGAGTGGAAAACTTACAAACTGGGTTTTTGGGGGATTTGGGATTCGGGAGCGTGCCCACTTTCACCCGGTAGGCCAGCCGCCTGGAGGAACAGCAGATAGGGCAGATGGACACAGAGACAGTGGGGCATCAGTGACGAGGAAGGAGTGAGAGAGACTTTAACAGGGTGCATGCAGTCTAACAGATGCAAGAAAGATACACCTGAAAGTCCATCAAATCACTTTGGCTCACAGAGCCTCATGACACCGTTTGGCACCCGCCTCACCTCTCCTGAAACTGTTTGGACGGGACGAGTCCAGCCCTCAGATTGCTGTCGCCTACACGCTTGGCCTGCCACCAGGTGGGGTCGTCCTGGGTCACCACTTGCAGGATGTCCCCTCGTTTGAAAGGCAGCCCGGCCTCTTGGCAGGGCGTGGCCTTGTCCTCCTGGGGCGTGTAGTCAAACAGCGCCCTCATGTACACCTGGGGTAGCAAATGTGGGTCATCAGGGGTGAACACAGTCTTTCAATAACCCAATAGCTCTTTTTGTTTTGTTGTGAATGATTATGGCTAAATTAGCAGAACGGTTAGTCATGTGATTAAGGTAAAATACCTTGATTCTTTTTTTCTTTTCTTTTTTTCTAAATACGATGAGAGCTTTTAGTGTTTAGTCACCTCTGGACACCTACACTTTGATTCTGAAATGGCCACACAAGGGCGCATTGGATTTAAAGGATTATTTCGTACATAGTTTTGCACATATTGAGTCTACGTAGCATTAGCTTTGAAAGAATTAACATAAAGGATGTTTCTTCTTTTGTGGTCATCTGATTCCCAATCCAAATATTCTGGTGAGAATCAATTCAAATTGCATGAAGGTACTGAAAATTTTCTTCAAATGTAAAGATAATGGGATCGTATACACATGATTAATGATGCAATTCACCTCAGAAATTCTGAAATGAATGGCAATAACAATAATCTGAAAGCTCTAAAAATGGGATAGCAAGTGTTCTCTTGACTAACGGAGCTTTGGTTTGATTTTTGAGTTATGTAACCATGTTCTGTTGCAAAACCGTTTCCATTTGACACACTGCACACTTTGCACTCAGGCTCTCAGTCTCTCTCCCTGCTCGCCTTGCTGTCCTTTAGGCGGTCCTCTTCTTTAATGGCAGGAATTATCTTGAGAGTGATGGAGCCCTGGGACTGAGACTAGATCAGGAATAGACGAGAGGAGAGAAGAGGAGGACAGAGGATATTTAGCCTCAAAGCGGAGGTTAGGTAAGTCTTTCTGAGCACACAGCATATAAATTAACAATAGCAGAGCTTCACGCACATTAAATATTAAATGTGAGACAAGACAGGTGCAGCACTCCGGCTCAAGAAGGAACTTGTTGTAGATACTGTACACAGGAGGCATCCTGGTAAACTGGAATCCTCCCTGTATGTCTTCAATCTGGGACTAACCACTTACCAGCAGCTGGCTGATCTCATCTGGCCTTTTGTGGATTACTGAGACCCCGTTGACTTCCCTGAGCTCGTCTCCCACATGGACCAGACCTGAAAGAGACGAGCTGTCGTGAGCAAAGCTTTTGGTTTTGGCCAGTTTGTCTGATTTGATGTTTGTCGTCATATTCTAACAACATCTGATCAACATCTGATGCACTTAGCCACAGTCACAACACTGAAACCAGAGGCTGTGCCGAGTGAGGTCGATGAGCTCGTCCTGGGGGAGGACGTGTATCGATCCTGTGTCGGTGCTCCTCCCGATGCACATCATCTCTGCAGTTAGCCGATTGGAGCTAATCTACCCTGTGCATGTGTTCTCATCTCAACTTCTCATCCTTTTCTGTCTTTCTGAAAGTCCGATGGAATTCTTCATCAAATCATCTGTACATTGGTCTGATCCGATGTGATTTTTCCTCAGGCTTCATCACAACAGTATTTTACCGCTCCTGTCAGCAGCTCCTCCCCTCATGATGCGGGCCACAATCACGGCTCCCGTGGCTTCTTCTCGCTTGATGGTGGCACCCTGGAGCAGAGTGAGTGCACATGAGACATCCCATTTCCCTCTCACCTCTCTTTTCCTCCACCCCATTACATTCCGTGTTTAGTCCAAGTTTACCAGAGGTTCCTTGTTCTTCACCAGCCGCACAATCTTCACCGACTCTTCCTCCAGTTCATCCTCAAAGTCATCTGGCATTGGCGGAAGCACTGGGTCAAAGTTCTTCTGAGCCACCGTGTCGTGGACAGAGAGAACAGCCTGCGGTGGGAGGGGAAAACCTTTAGTTTAAGAATTTAGAGAGGCCTTCGTTGCTTCCCTGCTCTGTGGGGTTGGGGTTAGGATTCGGGGCTGGTAGTGGCCCGGGGCCTGGTTGTTGGATGATCCTTACATTGGATTTGTGAATTAGACAATGGTTACCTTTAAATGTGGTGAGGTTAAAAGATGCAGCAGCTCCTTCTCCTCACTGCTCATCGGTCCACTCTGCAGCTCCTCCGCCACCTGTCAAAAATGTCCCAAGAGCTGAGTCCCAACCTACTTAGATGCCTCACGCTCACAGTATCCATGCTGCTGCCTCCAGAGGAAAAGCAGCGCAGATACGGGCAAACATATGAGGGGGAGCTGCATTTGACTATGGTCAGCATTTTCCCTTTGTTGCCTGGTGAGGGTGAGGCAGGAAGTGGGATTCCATGAGATGAGTGTGAAGCTGACTCAGCACTCTGAGAACATAAAAATTCACTTTGATACCTGCGACTCCTTGTGACGGATTGTTGTGCCCAAAAAGGCATCCGAATTGAGAGGCCATTGAAATTTGAGTGTGCATGTGTGTATGCACAGTATGCATGTGTGTGTGTGTGTGTGTGTGTGTGTACGCGCAGTACGTCCAGTGTATGCGTGCACTCACATCCTCAGCCAGCGTGGAGGCGCTATGCAGCACTGGTGTCGGGCTCTGCCTCTCGTACTGTCTAAGCTTCTCATGAATCTGCCGTAGAACCCAAGAGGGAATGGCGGTACAGGATAAGAGTGATTGAGGTCATCACCGTGATATTTTGGAACATTCCACTTCTACTTTTACACATCGGAACTTTATATCTCCATCACTCATTTTCTTATATGAGATTTTCTCAGTGTACTTAAGTTTCTGCTCAGTGACATAACCTATTACTCAGACTGGACAGATTGATGACTTCATTTTTCAAGATAACAAATCAACCTTAAACTATGAGAAAGCCGACCTGTCTTTTGCGAAAAGTTATGGTCATTTCTCATATTGCTCTTTTACTTTTAAAATAAAATCCATATCCCAAATAAAAAATAGACGCAAGTATACCTTCATCAGATAACCCAAGCTCCTCTCGCTGAAGACATCTCTGAGGAACACCATGTCCTCTTTGTGGTTGGCATCTGGCCGCAACTGAGAGGTCAGCAGGGCCAGAGTTTCATGGAGCCCTGTGAGGCGGGGGGGAGTGAGGGAGGGTCCAGATAACATGATGATTAGAAGATATTCAGTAAGATTGATATGCAGCAACTCAGAGGCATTAAGGGGCACATCAGAGTAAACGGGGTGATTATCTATGTCGACATGCACACACGCATGTCAGCATGAGGGAGTGTGTGTTGTACACTGCAACCTGTGTGTGACTCCGCCTCACCTGCTCCTGCCGTGAGGACCGGCATGGTTTCTTTCATGGGTCAGTGAGGAGGGATCCCTGCGGAGGGACAGAGAGAAAGTAGATGGCCTGTGTAATTAGAGCATTATTAGGTCTTGCTAGTTATGTGACGCATTGTACTTGTACGTGTCAGGTGTGTGTACTGTATGTGTTTGTATCACAAAGCTGTGCAGGAATATGATTTTAGTCATGCTGTTTATCATCACGCTGACTTGCAGGAGGCCCGCTGAGCTTTGCCTTTGCTCTACAAACTGTCTACAAACTATTTGCACAAACTTACTCAACATATTTCAACATCTATGCAGGTAGATGCAGCATTACCAAAGTAACACAAAGGCTAAATTGTTTTCATACTATCACTGACGATTCCAAGAGAAAACCAAAATATAAACGTGGTTTTAAAAGTGTCATCATCATGATTAAAGGGTCTTCTATGGATTTCTATGGATGGTAACAGATCATTTGTAGAGATCTGACACATAAGCTCCCTCTCTGAGCTAACAAGTTGCCCCGCTTTTGACAAAAAGCAACAAACAGAGTGCACGATATCAATATCTGCATTATAATATATACCCTGAGTTTCCCATCAGTGCATCAGCACGTGCGCACGCGCACACTCACACACACACGCACACTACCTCCCTCTGAGGTAACTCTGGGATACTCAGGCGGCATGAGTAATGGACACGGTTATTGACCGATCAATATCTCTGTCCCTTCACTCACAACTTCCCATACGTCCTCTCTGGGCTGGAGATGTGCTGTTCCCACAGCCCGAGGCACGACTGTGCGGCTGTCACCTGCCAGGTGTCGGGCAGGGCTGAGGGAGTACCGCACGTCTTCACTTCTGGACTGCATGGAAAAAATATCAAGTGTTTTCCTGTTTTGCAGCAACCAAACTACCAAAGCAAAAGAGGCGCAGTTGGTTTCTACCGCAGCAGCAGTTTAATTGGTACAATTTGATTGCGCTTGGGCCCATCTGGCAGCACAATTGGAAATTACCCTGCATTTGCCATGCTCCAGAAATACTGCACCATCATTTCCGTGATTGATGACACTGTTTAGGCTAGCTGGTATACTTTTCTGTAAAAATGCTCATTCCTCAATGTGAATGTTTTAGAATTCTCGTTACACCCTGTGAATTGTCGTCACACCCTGTGAACTCTCACGGCTCCCGGATTAAAATTGAGAAGGAAAGCAAAAATAGCAGAAAAATATTGGGGTTGTTGACACTTTGAAGACTGGTATTGTATATTTTTTACCCAAGTCACATTTGCATGTACCGACAGAAATGACAGTGTTGAGGAAATCTTTCCTCCCGGCATAAAAAGCTCCACCGAGAGCCTGTGATGGTCTGTGATCAGAGGGACTCACGTCACAGGCAACAGCGAGAAGCACATGAATAATAAACAGAGGAATCGAAGAGGGAGAGAGAGAGGGGGGGGGATCGAGAGAAGATAATGACGGGAGCGGGGCGCAGGTTTGTGACTTCTGTCTTTGTTCCGTCTTGAGATATGGAGGCAGCGTTGAGGAGAGACAGACGAGGCATTTTCTCACCGTCAATTATTTTTAACTCGAGAACAAAGAGCAAAAGTCAGGTATCTCCTGAAACAAAAAACATCACTTACAGAGATCTGATGGAGGGAAAAGTAAAGGGATGTGAACCCATAACAGCTCGCTACCTAAGAGGCTCAGATACCTTGAAGAATTCAACTCATTTCTGTTGTTAGGTTTTGCTGTCTTGATATGTTTCAGTCATCAGCAAGTCACATCCAGTCCATCACAGCTTTGGTCGTTCATCGCTGTGATGGAATCCTTTTGCCTCATTCTGCTGTTATAGTTCAATAAAACCTAAACACATACGATTCAGTTTCTCACACAGGCGAGTAATCTGCACCAGTTTATGGGTAAGAAAAGACATATAAATACTGAATTTGTTGTGTGACCCTGTTTTTGTTGCCTCACTCACTTTTCTCAAGTTCTTGTTTACCCTTAGCACAGAGAGGTAGTATTTTGGTGAGCATGTGCACGCCCAAATCTGTAAGGCCAGATCAAATGCGAAGAGAGCCACATCCACCATCAGCATCATCACCTCCTGCCTCACTGCCCCAACTATGGGGACATGACACAAGTCCCACTAATTCCTACTTACGATGGACTAAGACTGAAAAGCCATGTTTAGAAAGGATGATTACCAACAAATACATAACAGATCTCGAACTCTTGATGAACTCTTATTCACAAAACGAGTGTGTGTAATTGTTTGGTTTGGTTTGTGCTGCAAACATGCTGTGCCAACACTGACTCACTGTTTGCCTTCTGACAACAAAATCACATCACTTCTGCGCTTGCACCTCATTAAATTGGGACCAGTTGATTTTTCAATCAGTAACATCCGTAAGTAAGGAAGTAAATCAGTAAGTGAAGAAAATGTTTTCTTTTCAAGATTTAACATTTGGGAATGTGGATATACATCTGTTTTTTACTGTTGTTTTCTTTTCTCTGCGACCCAGTATGAGATGTTCTGCAGCCCAATACCATTCCTCATCACGTCGCCCTGGTCGCCGCCATCTTGTGCCAATGTGTGTGACTGACACGACAACCTCCAGCCTGCTGTGGGACCCCGAGCAGGTGTTTCTGTCGCCAGCTGTAGTCCACATCCTGCCAATTGAGAACCATGCCAAGCTTTCACCGCACACACACACTCCAGCCCTCCTCATTAGAGAGTGAGAACACCACCTGCGGAGAGACTCTCAGCAGGTGAGGACTGACGACATTTTGCAACTTTGCTTTTCATTTTCTTTAGTTAGTCATATGAAACCTGAAAGGCAAATCACTAGGCAACCTAAACACACCCACACGAAACTCAGGCCAGATACCTTTACCACCCCGACACTCAACTGACACAAAGTGGCACAACTACACAACTGAGCCCATAACCACACAGATGGCCTTTGTAATCACTCCAGATAACATTTCTTCACAAGCTCAACATTAAGCTCTGCACCAAAGCCATTGAACACACAAAGAAGGACTCAACAAAGACTCAGACACTTTTTGCCTTACTCCAGACGACTTTGAGTATTTCCACCATGCGCCCACCTTAAGAGCAGTGCAGTAAATGAGAGCAAACCCTGGATATCCCGGCACTTGAACCAGGCTACTCTCAGAAGTCTCTGGGCTTTAAACAGCCCCACAGTGGGCCCAGGACGCAGCCCACTGCAGACACTTGCGGTGCGCCACTACCCAGGGTACCCGTGAAAATAAAGAAGGCAAACAGCAAATGAGTGACAAACTCAAAGTCCAGCTACAACTCTCCCTATGTCACCACAGTGCTCAGCCTGGAGTTCCAGGGTGCACAGGTGCGATCAGTGCTATTGATCATACTCACCAAATTAGAGTAGAAAGGAACACACAATGCTGCCACAACACACGTTAACAAGCCCACAACAGCAGCAGCACACACAGGCTGCGAGTAATGACTTGTGCACTTTGTTTATCTTCTACAGGAGAATCCGAACACTACAAAATGCCAGGAATTGTTTTTGAACAAAATCTCTTAATTAGGGTTGTAAGATACTTTCTGTTTACATATGAAGTTTGCCTGTCCTGCATTTAAACAAACAAATAATATAATGGAAAAATCACTTCTTCCACTGATCACGCTTAAATCTTTAGTTATTTCATGCCCTCAATAGACAATCTAATGTACCTTTTGTATCAGGATTGATATGAATACCGGTGCTTTTTGCTTCACAGTGAAACAGGAGAGATTAGAAGTGCTAAAAAGATTTTTACCAGAAGTCATCAGAGTAAGAGTTTACCTTAAGCAGACCAATGCAGACACAACAGGAAAAGATGTCACCTAGCAATAAAGGAAAAGTCCTTTAAGACGTCTGGGTATCTAAATTACAAAGTGAATACATTGCGTCTCCATACACTATTTTATCTCTATCAACGGTCCTCTCTGGTCTGATAGCGATTCAGAAAAAAAAGAAAGACTTCATATCAGACTGGATGTTGTATCACCGGCTAAATCAGCAAACATCACTGATCCATGAATAAGCTCAGACATCTCACGTAAGATTAAATCCCCACACACATAAAAACGACATTTGCTGCTCAAATCCCATTAAGGGCTTATCTGCACATCACGCAAACATGATGGAGCCCCTCTGAGGTCGGGAATCAGCTGTCTAAACATCGCGGGGACGCTGTTTCCTGCTCTGCTTTGCATTACACTGACACAACACACGCGTCCACATGTTTGTGTCTAAATGTCGTTTCTTTGTTTTCCTCTAGATTTGTTTGCGCATCCATCCAGGAGGAGATGAGGAAGCTTAGAGGCTTAACACACGTGAATTAGGAGGTAGGACAACATCCACCTACGCTCCCATATGACGCAACACACACACACTCCACACATACTACACATGCTACAAAGAGGTTGTAAAGCAAAGATGCCTGGAACTGGACAAAACACACAATTGCTATTAGTGCTTCAGAGATCCAACCAACAATGACTTGCTGTGAGTATGCAAACAGCCAGAGCTCGTCCACACTGACGGCTCAGAGGAGGCTGGCCTGGTTTCGATTCTCGGCCAACGCGCTTGCCGTTTTCATGCCGTCTTGATCCCGGGCGATGACGAGTCTCAGTGCAGACGCAGCGTGAGACTGATCTCAGACTACGGCTCAGGACAGGCTAATGCCTCTGGAACACCCCTTGACTGATACGCAGGCAACTTACCTCGCAGCCCACTGCTCTTCAAAACAATGAGAAGGGTCTGCAAAAAGCGGAAACGCATAAAAAAAGAGACATTTATGGGCCACCTCAGGAGAAAATGAAGGCTGCCACACACCACAAACACTTCACCACCACAAGGTGACCTGCAGTCCCGTCTGACAGGCAATTCAAACTTTGGCAGCTCCAAACACATTCCAAGTAAAGAACATTCAGGACTGAGACTTGATTTCTCTCAAAGTCATACCTGCACAGTGGTTCCAGTTTCCAAATTAAAAGTCCACATTGGCTCCCTTGGCCGTCTGTATTGGTGTTTTAAGACAAATGGACCATCTGGACAGGCTGTGGCGGCGCCAATGTTCCTATGCACGTCGCTGTTAATGGCTCCTGAGACCTTTTACTTTCTCTTTTTTCTGTCTGCCTTATACAGCAAAGAGAACCAAAGTCAAACTCTTATTTGATGGTTAAACTGGCGATAAAGCTGCCTCTCATTAGGATATTCTGATTCGGTTCTGTGGAACTTTGGCACATGCATGCCACATAAACAATACTTGATCCAGCTCCTCTTGGCAGGTTTGTGCGTTTGATTTCAACGGACAACATCCTACAATTTTCCACTAAAATGATGTGCGTGTGT
>OMPJ01021439.1:0-12120 GCA_900312935.1 Carapus acus
GGGAGAGAGAGGAAGTGAGATAACAGAGGACAGACAGAGACTCTGACTTAAAGGCATTGTTACAATGAAACCAATGAAAACAATGACTCAAAGTCCCCAACATCCAAACACACACACACACAGACACACACACTGACACACACACATAGGGCTCTGTGCTCCTTTGTGGGATTTAATGTGTATTAAGCCAAAGTATCACAAACTACAGGTGGCAATGGTGGTGCAGCTACACTCTCCACTCTACATAGACGTGGTGCACACACACTCACACATACACACACACGCCAACACACACAAACAGGCTACACTCCAGTCTGCAGTCCCAATTTTCTCCATGAGCAGAGGCACAGGCTTGTAACCAGAGAGGCCCACAGGACTGTGTCATTCAGCAAACCTTCTCCATTCTGCCTTAATCCTCCTCCCCAGGCGGCCGAGCAGAGCAGAGCAGAGCCGACATCGTCTGTTAGCTGCTTTTAGGTCAAACTCACTTTCAGAAGCAGAATGTATGAAACAGAGCGAGTGGGTCAAACGTGTGTGTGTGTGTGCGTGTGTAGTTGTGAAACGCTAAGAAGATTACCACTGGGTCTCTTTGACGTCACAAATATCGACATGTCCAAAAACAAATTGATTCAGCTGCAAGGGGCTGAAAAACAGACCAGGCAAAGCTGCAGCATCTGCTCTGATGAACAACAATACACATTTGACTCAATAGTAGAAATATGCTGTTCACACATGAGGACCACAAAGTCGCTTCCACAATTTTGTTTTGCTAATTCCATCTTTCAAACCTTGACGCACAGTCTGCAAAAGCTCATGTGAGAGTGAGCAGGTTATCTTCGTGGTGTCGGATCATTTCAACTGCAAAACAAATACGTTACACTTTCTGCCGATGCTACAAGCTTTCCAAATCATGATAACACGCACAAACCTTTTGTGAGAAATCTAACTGCAGATTAAGTACGTGTGAAAATCTCAGCGTGATTAGCGGTAATCAGTGCATCTCACTACGTCGTTACAGTTCTCCATTACCTAAGACAACTACTTTTCTCTAAATCGGGAGACTACTATGACGTCGAATCGCAGTGGAAAATTGTGCGTGGAAAAAAAAGGGCACACAAAATGGCAACCAGATGCTGGTTGGCGGGCCCCAGTGTGGTACCTTCACGTCACAACCTGCTGGTGTAATACAGGTAATCAGAGACAACTGGAAAGAATTAGCTGGCGGTGTGTGTAGCCTCTTCCTAATGCAACATTAGATAGAAAAAGTTTTTTTCAAGAGGATATCAGCAATGAGCCAAACCCCGCCACCATAGAGGAGCTAACTAGCAAGCCGTGGGTCACCGAGTACGGTCAGCTTCAGGCTATTTGTCCGGTGATGGTTCTGGTCACGGCTCGGGCTGGTGAGTGCCAAAGAGCCCATTGCTTGGCTTCTGATAGGAACTATCATTGATCTCCTGCTGGCTGCCAACTCTTATGAATAATGAATGTCCATGTTGTTGACCCGTACAGATCACATTTCATGTGGCAACAGGCCGCACTGGTGATTAGGCAGGAGTTTGTTGGCCCGCTGCATGCTTGGCTCCATCCATGGTCGCCATGGTGCAGAGAGAGGGGATGAGTGGAGACTACAAGGGCACTTGAGGGTATGGGAAATAATGTTTGGAAGTGTGTCCGGTGGGTTTTGAAGGATCTGTTCCAGTGGATGGGGAAATGACAATGAGGGAAATTGCTGTATGATGTTTGGTGTGAAGGGAACAATTATGCTTTGCTTATCCCCCCCTGACCAACCTAAAAGCTATAACGCCTGCGCTCCAGAGTCGCCAACACAGAAAGTTGTGGGACTGGAGGCTTTGCCGACAGAGATGAAGCGTGGGGACAGAGCTGTTGTTGTTGTTCACCTGAGCGGAGGAAATGGTGCAGCCAGGGCTGAGGATGACTCCTCTCTTGTAACAAAACTTAAGACTGATCAAATCTACAAACTACATTCATTGATATTGTAGTCTTAGGCCATAACATCTGTTTTGCAGATTTCTCCTTCTATTTCAATGAAAAGAGATGGTGATTCAGATATTTGTACGGGGTTTAGGCCAACACCCCGCCACATTCGCATGCACACACACAAACACGCAAAACAGCCTGACAGGGGCTCAACGTCAAAGCCTCTGTCTTTTTGAGTTCATTGCTCCAAACGTAATAAGGTTTCTCCAGATTTAGACTGCTCAAAAGGAAAGGAGCTAATTCAGACCAGCAGTTGTTGGAAGTCAGTCCAAACCATCGCCGATAATGTTTGCTCATCTGTTCGGTGGTTTGCAATCCGCCGTGGAGGAAGTAGCTGAAGGATGCCTTTCACAGCGCTCTGTTTTTTCCAGCAAAAAAGCGAAAAGTGGCATATCAAAAGGAACCAAAGCCTCTGCCTTATTCATCTATAGATGTAAAAATAAAAAAAGGTGTGGACAGTGAAGCTCATCAAACGTGGCCTAGGCTGCTGTCACCAATAAACATCTGTGTAACATATTCATTGGTGTGAATTCTCAGAGAAAATTCTTCAAAGCTGCACAGGTCTGCACTCACACTGACAAAATGACCTATTTTCTGGTCTATTTCAAAAAAATATGCAGAGAGATCCATGTGCAGCATGGTTGGGGCATTTTTCATTTTGGGCTCCCTGGATGTCAGGCGACTTTGGCCTGGATTTAACAAGCAACTCAGCAATGACATCACAGCGTGTAGCACACATTCTGCAAATGTAATGACTGCGGCTGGCATGAGTCGACTGCATGTGTAAATTACTGGTGGAGGCAAAAAATAGCTTTCAAACATAAATCTGCTTTCACATTAAGTGCTCAGTGACTCGATGAGGAACAGATGAATGGATGTGTAGTTTCGCAGGAAAAGCACCAAAATAACTGCGGCCCAAAGGAGCATCGCTGACACAGTGAAGAATGTGGCTGACACCTATCCCGAGGCTCAGGGGATTACATATGGATTCGCTGCAAACTGTTGGCCACGATAGATGGGCCAGCGAACGAGAAATTGCAAGCTGGCAAAAAAGGCAGTGGCATAATGTGTGTATATGCATGTACAATTTACGACTATCATATGAAAGACTAGCGTCAGTATCCAAGGGAACACTTTGACGAAATGGCTTTCTATGGTGTTTTGTTGTGCGGCCGCACGTAATCACAACCTTGTGGTGAAGCTGTTAGAGCAAGGCAGGACATGTGTAGGCTTCCCTTGGCCTCAGAGAAGTATCATCATCATCATCACAGAGACATCCAAGTGAAAAAGCATTGAAGTCCATAAGTGAAGGGTACAAGTGCAATTGTGTCATAAATTCTTAATGTTCAAGTCTTTCCAGGTCATACTACTGTCCGGGAAATGGTCAGCAAATTTGGCTGATGAGAGGGACTCTACATTATGTATGAAGGTGACTGGATTAACATTATTTACCCTTTTCTTACTGCAAGTTTTAATCAAGAAATCCTGAAGGCAAAGAATGAAATGTGTTTCTGCACCCTGAATGTCAATGCAGGCGATGCAAGGTGAGGCAGATCCCTCGACAGTTACATTGAAATCTATTTTTTTCCTACACCTGTCAAATGTCATTTGTTACTAACTTAAATTCATAAAATCTGGAGGCGACGTACCAAAGTTACTTACTTACTGACTTGTTATTAAGAGCACATTCAACAATTCACATCTGCCTAAAGGTTATATTGGATGTTTACAGCTTGTCTTTTTCAGCAAATACTAGGTAAGTAGGTAAATTTGTTGTTGTTAAGTTTAATTCCCTGACTGTCAACATGAGACCTAATATCTCTCAGTGTGAGCAAATGTTAACATTTAACATTGGTGATGATGAGTATGATGCTTGCTTAACATTACACAGGAAACAAAAATCACAATCTCTTAACACAATACACACACATTTGCACCACGCACACAAGATTTCATTCGGCGTTCAGCCAGACGGTGACAGAGCATCGTTGATACTTATTTATACATTTGTGGATTGAGATGGAACTTGAGCTCAGCTGACTGTAAAGCACAAGGCACAGTGCTTGCTGCTCCTTGTCAAAACAAACTGAGCTGTGAATAAGATATCGACCTGAGTCACTTGTGCAACAGACAGCATAAACGAGAGGGGGGAGTGGGGGGGTGTTGTGCGATTCAATGCCAAGCGTTCTCTTACCAGCAACAGGTGAGTCAGCAGCGATCAGTGTTACCAACACCACCATTCCCAGAAACGTCGCACGCCTGCCTTGGCGCTGCACAGGAGCCTTCAGCATCACCACCGAACCCACAGATGAGACCAAATGTGCCATCATACTGTGGACTGGGGCTGTGGGTTCAAGGCATTTCATCCACTTGTGGAGAAAGGAACCATGCGGAGGAAAGGGTAGAAGTCGATGGTGCGGTCGATCCTCCTCACTTTGAGGCCCCTGCTTCCATAACAACAGCTGCCAGTGGGGACATGCAGCTGGAAATGACATAAGATCATATCAGACAGATTGACCAATATTACTGCTATTCAAAACTGAATAAGTTTACTTAAAGCACAGATAAAATGTGCAAAATGAGACTAGGGAGACCTTCATTTATCCCGGATTGGGGGGAATTCCGCGACATACTTCATACTTGACACAAATGATGTTAGCATCAGGCTGTAACAAATGGATAAGGTAAGACAGTTCTTGAACTGTACGGATAGTGATGGAATTGTTATTGCTACACAAGTATTAAGCAGGATTGGATCCAAACAGCAGTGGTAACATTAACCACACAACAAGAGTGACAGCGATGATTGCCAAGAATTATGGATGAAACCGGCTGGAGACACAGCAGCGTTGAGTGAATGTATGTCGCGAAAAAGGACACAATACGTCTCAGCATGTCTCCACAAAGCACTTGCAGAAAATGTGACTTTGACGCGAAACGCTAGCTAGGTTTCAGCCGCTTTCATTCCCAATCTTATCACGACCCAGAACATTCTGCCGGTTTCTCCCTCGACCCTTTACTTCAAAATCTCTTGTGGCAACACGAAGCAGGGTACACCAGCCCCCCACCAGTGTCTGCGACGGCCGGTGAGGACGACATAGACCTTCGCTGGTGGAAACTTGGAGAAACATCATCCACACTGTCTGCGAACATTAGACATTTCCCCTCGTTTTTCCTCCCCACTAACGCCAAGCCAGCCCCAAATCTGCGCATTCACTTACCAAAGAAAACGAGCTCCAACTCTATGAATTCCTTTGTCTCGGTGTGACGGGGGGATGGGGAGGCTATACTAGCGGAAAGTCTCTTTTAAAATGTTTGTTTATCCATCCTGCGTTTATCGCTATAGAAGTGTGGAGTTAACGTGCCGTCTCTGCGTGCTGCCTTCCATCTGACACTCGTCACTGGCGCTCTCACCATTGCACACCTCTAGACTCCGCCCACTCAAAAATCCGATTAGCTATTGATTTATCTAATCCAGCGCTGATTGGCTGGAATTCCCATCCATCAAAGGCGTTTCAGGGGTATTAGGTTGGTCCTCCCTCGCTGGCGTCTGCGGCTTCCACGGCAACGTTATCATCGCCTCTCAACCCGCTCAGTTTAAACATCTTAGGATGCATTGGGGTCATTTCTGCGGAAAATTAATCGAGCTAATATATGGAAACTGAACCGCCTGCAGCTGATGCACTGAATTTGCGTTTCATCATAAACAATTGTCGAAAAGGACAAAAACGGTCGCAATTCAGCTCAATTTGCATTGATACCTTATGTTTTACCTCACTTCTTGCAAAGAACTCCATAAGGCGCAGCCGTCATCTATCATATCAATTAGATACATTTCCGACGGCCCTCAACTCTTCTACGTCTTGCGGTTATTCGGGCAGCTTTAAGGTACAATATTCAGCAATGCGTTGCTGCCATTGCGGCAGCTGTCGGCTACATGCCGCCATCTAGCGGTGACAAGTGATACCCACAGTCGAGCCTGTTAATGGTGTTGGAGAGCAAACACAATGACTCAACTGTTTTTACAGGCTCCCATAAAATACAAATCACCTCCTTGCCCGGCGAGAGAGAACACAATACCCTCAAATGACCTGCACTATAACAACATGTGTAAGCGGGGAAATAAGCTATTTCATTGAAGGAAAACAAAAGATGAATAGAAACGACCGTGAGACTATGCAATTCATGCCACAGACGAACATGAAGTCTTAAAAGGCATTCAATTCCCAATTTTGGTTAGATATAGAAAGCTCTTCAATGGTTGGTGAGGTAGCAAAGAGAATATCAATAGAGCACTGACAGATGTATTATAATTAGTATCATTCTAAAACGTATGATTATTTACAACTGGTACAACTACTTGTGACAATAATAGTTATCTTCACACTGAAATGGAGAGAAGCATGTGCTAAGTTAGACTATAACAAAATGAAGACGGAGCACAACTGATTTAATGTAAACACGGTGGCACATTGCACACACAGACCCACACTCTGACAACACAATAGAAAACACAAGCTTGGTGCCGTGACTTAACAGTTTAATGTAAATCCAAGACAAAGTGTGATTACATTTTCTACACATATACAATATGCATATGTGAGCATACAAATTCTCATTAATAACTCGATTCACCTCGGAGACCGAAAAATGATCAAAAGTAACAGTGAATAACAAGCTATAACATAGTTCACCACAACGCGAGCCCCTTCTCACCCTACAGTTAGTAAAGAGGACAATTAAAATAACTATATTCTTCTATTTGATGAAGTTGTTTGCCTGTTAAAATCCTCCCATAAATTTACAATGCTATCATTTTTTTGAAGCCTAATAAATTCACTCCATTTTTCTACAACGAAAATGATTAAGAGAAGCACACAACATCATAATGGTAACACAAGCGCTTAGTAGCAAGTACTCAACTTGTTAGAGGGTTTAATTATTCCTTCTTCTTATTGTCTTTATATTTATTTAGACATTCTATAAAGCCAGTAAAATATCCATTCTCATAACATACTTAATAATATTAGGCTAAGGAACAGGGCAGACAGAGAAAGTGACATCAACAGATCCAAATAATAAGACATCAAAACCTCTATAAACAAAAGTAAAGGAGACAGACGAGTAATGGAGAAGCATTTGTGAAAATACTGCAGCAATAATGAAGTTTACCGACAAAGAATGAGACTTTACAACACTGACAAAACCATACAGCAATGGACACAAAAAGGGGGTCAGGGTTTGATGCACTCTTAGGCTCTCATATTACACCAACAAAGTGTGACAAATGGCATTAACTCTTCAGGGAGCTTCCCAAAGGGACTCTTACTTTCAGAATGATCAATATATAAGTTTGCTTTTGAGAGTTACTTTGGTACATCGCCTCCAGATTTTATGAATTATAACTCCAAATATCAGGTCATGGGTTCAGTCCTAGATTAGGGGTTGGATTAGGTAGGGAGGTACGTAGGTACTTCACCATTGGATTGAACTTCATAGATTCAGCTGGCAAGGTTCCCTCAGGGGAATGAATAACAAAATACCAGGGCCCCCCCGGAGAGGAACCCGACGTCAGCGTGCCCTTCAGCGTGACACTGAAGTGACCGACCGAGGCGGCAACTGTTACAATCCTTCCACTTAGAAGAGAGAATGTAGCAAACCAATCGATTCCGCTCCTTAAATAATTACTTTAACCACATCCTATGTTTACAGATGGCATCAAACCATGACCACCGTACCCTGAATTCCCCCAAAAAATAGCCAGCAAAGGAGTCAAGCTCCACCACAAAAATCTAAAAAAAAGGAAAGAATAGAAACACACAATCAATACTTAAAAGGGCTTTAAGAATGCTTTTGTAAATTGGGAATTGCGGGTGAGAGATTTGACGGCGATTTAGTTGTCCTGCTTTGGGGAAGGACTGCAGATGATGGTGAGAAGGTCGGCAAGGGGGTGTCTCTTGGTTCTCCTTATTCACTCTCACTATGCTTCCAGTCGCTGCCGGAGACTTAAAACCAAAAAGGACGAACATAACAAAGCACAGGAATGTTTCTACGCGTTTCCGACATTCCAGGGAGGGCTGGCGCTCACAACTTAGCGCTGAGCGAAGATGGGACCATTTGAGTGCGTTTAGCCACGATGCCGCCGGGCTTCAGAAAGAGCAACGCGCTACCTTCCACCTTGTCCTGGGGACTCGGGTGACACCTTAAAGCTTTGGAGGTATTGTCGGTTATTTTGGAAGGCAGTACTCTCACAGTAACGCCGCTCGCTGGGGAGGCTACACCACACAAAACACCTTCATGCTCCACTGAAGCACATTTTGGTAATTGCAAGGTCACTCCAACTACGTTTATACACATTTCCGAGTCCCCCATCTTTCCCCTTTCCCATCACACACAAAGAGAAACATTGGGTAACGTAAAACAGGCTGGCAGACCTACGGCCTCGCACACGTCGGGTTGCTCGCTGAGATATCAACTGTGCAGCTGTTGGGGTGGGGGGTCGGTGAGGAAATAGCAAATTTCATAACAACCCCACAAATCATGTGGATAGTGATATTGTTTTTTCACATTTTTTTCTCACCGCTGTGTGACTTAACTGGAACATACTGTGTTTACAATTATTGCATCATGCATGGCCATGAATGGTATAGAAATCCAACTGATGGCCACCCGCTGGGAAAGATCTAAAGCATTTTTAAAAGTTTGCAGATCACACATTACATTCATTTTGTGCGGGTGACCACATCCGTAAAAGAACCTTAGGGTATACATTGTGATTAATTTGTTTGCTATAAAGGTCATTCCATTGCACGCTAAGGTAGAAAACACACATTTCGTCTTTCCCTTCACAAATTCATGTCTGCACAATATCGATAAAGCTACAATATCAGCAACGTAAAATCAAAAGCGACATCTGAAACAAATTTTGGAGAGAGAATTTAGAGGATCATTCCGTTTCATTTGGGGCCGAGCGTGACAAAATAATGAAAAGAGCAAAATAACAGAAAGCTTCACGTCCACGATCGCTGTTAAAAGTCCAAAAGCCGAGCGACGACATCACTGCATGTGCATTGTGTGCGAAGAGTCCTCCCTTTGTACCTGCTCGAGTTAAACGACTTCGCCTCAAATGCTCCCGAGAGGCATTTGAGGACGACACATTTGACCCGGACGTTATTGCCTGTGTGCTGTGGTGAAGCGGACACCCGCCATGCCGCGGCGCGTGGTCCATCTGTTGAATTCTTTGGTGGGAGGAACTGAAACGAGTCGAGTGTGACGGCGTTGCCCCTGCGGTGACCCGAAAGAAAAGGAGGGCTACAGGACGACAGTGTAGGATGGGCTCCTGCCAAATTCCCTCGCAAAACAGTGGAATGTTTCAGTAGTCTGCCTCACAGCAAGAGGAGCCAAAATAATTCTGTGGGCAACTGTCTCCCCTACCCACGTGTGCTTAGGCTCCAAAAGACGTTCGGGAAACAAAGAAACCAAAAACAAAAATAAAAACACGACAGGGGAGGTTGGAGATGAACGATGTAAGCGGCTACGACGTCACATCTAATATCGTCCCAACCCGAGGGCGCAAACGCTGGTGCTGACTCTGGGTGGGCAGAGGGGTCGGAGGGTCGGGGTGAGGGGTGAGGAGGAGGGTGAGGGTAAGGGTGAGTGCCAGGGTGAAGGTTGGCCAAGGGGGCGTGGCACCCTCAGGGCCCTCAGCAGTGTGGCAACACTTCACACAGGTACTCCCACTTTCACAGAGTTAGCATTATTACTGCACATCGCGCTAGTCACGCTCCACCCACAACCGCGCCATGGCCCCGCCTTTACTAGTTACACAGCAAAAAAACAACAACAAAATAAACGGAAGCTGGGCATAATCTAATCAAACACACACGGATAAGAAATGTTCCACAGAATTATTGCAACAATCTCTAAAGACAAACACAAACAGGTACTACAGCCATGGCAAAAGATCAAGAAAACTTTTGAAAAACAAAAAACACTTCAAATCCAAGTACTGTGGTGTGACATGGGGGGTCAGTGGGGCATGTGGACGTGTCATGACGACAAAATCAGGAGAAAGATTATTCGGATGGTCAGCTACTGGAAAATGGCTTCGGCAAAGTCAAGCAGGGAGCTCACAAAGCCAGCGACAGCCCTGCCACTTCTCCCCGGGCGCTCAGCCGCTCACGTCTGTGGTGCCTCCCGGTTCGAAGACAAATGGAGAGTGGGAGCGAATCGAGCTTGCGTTATCCCGGCCCCCCCCTTCCAGGTGTACGCCCCCACCGCCGAGCAGCTCCTGCCCTCTCCAATCCGTTCCGATCCATACTCTGAGCGCAACTGCTAATTTCCGATTGTCGCTCCCCAGGAACGGAAAGTAGCTGAGGAAAGAATTCCTGGTGTGCATGGGTGCGGCGCCCCCTGCGGCTCAATGTTACTACCAACCTGCTCAGTGCCAACTTTGCTACCGTTTAAGTCTCGTGTCCGATGAGATCCGCTGTCCCGACCTAAACCGATCCCTTGCTTCCAGCCTGCCTCACTCCTGCCCGCAAAGCCTCTCTCTTCAACCACCCCCACCACTGCCGCCATGGCAACAGTCATATCCCATCCAGGTCCTTCTTTCAGCCTAGCTCGTAACCTTGAAAATGACGCCTTTTGTTTCTCTAACCACAGTGACTCGTCCCTCTGTACATGTACACAGATCGAAGCTCTTCTTACGCTACTTTTTTGTATTTGTACTGCCGCAAAGGTGCCTTATTTGTACTCTACTCAGCTCTGCCCTGCCGCCGGGCATCCACGGCCTCCGTTGAAAATCCAACACAAGCTCTAAACTGCATCGACGTTTTTGGGTGCCTCGGCGCTCTGTATTTACATCGGTATCCAGAACAAAATGAGTGAATCGAGTGACTTTGTTGAGTACCTCATGCACACACAATGAAACAGCGTGATGTTGAGTTGGGCGGAGCCTACACCTGGAAGAGAGCGGCGAGCGCCCCGACACCAGCGTGAAACCGGGGAAACGCGTCTGGTCTATGTATAGCTTCAGTCACTGGTGGCTTTCGGGATCCAAGCCAAGTAAACTGTGTCGTTATATCTGTAAGGCACTACGAGGGAACAATGGTCAAGAAACCTTAAGATCCAAGAGGGTTTGGGGGGAAGTGGACTACACACGCATGGCCGACAGTAGCACACACAGACAATCACGTTGTACATGCCTATGTTATTATAACCACTTTGTGCAATCACATTGAAAAAGGAGGAAAACGATTCTATTGGCGTGGGAGAAATAAAAGGATCTCTTTCTGAAATCAACCGGTGCAGACTGCTACATTCTAAGAACGGGGCCCAGCTAAGACACCTATCGCTAGAAACCGAAGGATCGCTGTAGAGGTGAGACGAAAAAGAATAAAAATACCTATAAATACACTAAAAAGTTTTGTCTCATCTTCTGTTGGTTATATTTCCAGAAGCCTCCTGGCTGAGAGACGGCAGAGTGAAGGGAGTCGCCTCAGTTGTGTCTCCCGGCGACGTGAATGATTTGGAAATATTAAGACAGTTCAAGGCCATCGATATTTTTTTTCTTTGAAGAGCAGCAGGTTTTCCGTATTTCACCTTCTCCCACTTCTCGTGGGATTCCACAACTTCTAGTCAGTAACCCCTGTTTGACAGTCACGTCCCAATTTAGGAGGGGTGGAGGGGTAGCGGGGATGAGAGAAGGGGGCACAAAAAGGAAAGCAAATAAAAACAGAAAACCTCCTCTGTCCTCAAAACAAAGAAAAAAACAAAAAAAGTGGGGCCGGTTCTGATCTACCATCGCTTGCAAAACAACATCATCTTCCTTGCCGGTTAGAGCAATGAAAGGGGAAACAACAGCGATGACTGGCCCTTTAATAAGGAAGAGAAACGCAAAGAAATCACCTTGAGTTGAACCCCTCAGAAAAAATTCCAACCATCCGTTTCCCCCTTTTCCTCGAGAGGCTGCTTGTCTCTCCTCCTTCTTCTCGCTCTGTCACTTGTATTTTCAAGTGAGACGTGACAGTTCCACGAGGATTGCAGGTTCCTCTGTCTCTGTTCAGGTCTGAGGTCTGAGGAAGGGACGAGTGGGCGGTGCCAGGCGTGAGAGGGGGTGGG
>OMPJ01021445.1:0-11791 GCA_900312935.1 Carapus acus
AGCTCCCACCTACGTGACCTTTACTATGCTTGACCCCATGTGGGGGGACAATCAGCTGGCAGCAAACAGCCCGGTGGGAGAGGAGCGTGCACACACACACGCACACACACAGACACACACACAGACACATACACACACACGTAGGGACAGCTGAGTGAAATAACGGGCCTCACCCACCTGCCTGTCACTCTGCTCTACATGGAGATTATTCCTAGAATCAAAATATTGAATCAAACATTGAGTTGGTTCCATGTTATTCATTTGTTGAGAGAGATTGTACCATCCTTACACATAAATTTCATTAACGATAATGGAATATAATTGAACAAACCAATTGCTGATTAAATTAAATTAAATTAAATTAAATTATCACAACTGATATTGATACGTATTAAAAGACAAACCTTAAGATCGTTATCCTATAGAAATAAAGTAGTAGGAGCAAATTTATTCCTACGTGTTGAATTTTAATTTTTGATATGTATCGTGTCTCTCCGCATCTTTTCCAGTTTCAACAATTCCTCCAATGTGCTGTATATTCACATTCTTTCCTCATACGAAACCCACACTTTTACCATGGGAGGCATACAGTATGCAGGCATAAAAAAGACATGCATATGAATTATTGGTCTTCTCTTATCTAACGCTTGTCTTATGTAGACGGGATATTGCGGAGTAATTTTAACAAAACACCCCTCTCAATCTTGTCAACACAACAAAATCAACACTGAGAGAAAAATCGTATGATAATTTTCTTCTTGACGGAAGAGGGGCACTGCTAATACATGAAAATAATGACATTGCTTCTCTTAATCGTTCATAATATGTACAAACACACTGTGTACTTTATTCAACAAATATCGCTGAGCCTGAGCCATGCCGGTGCTCTGAGCGCCCTCCCAACAGCAACGTCAGCGTGACGTTAATTACGTCATCAACAGGCGACAGCGCACTAGGCAGACGGCGGCGCGAAAACGGCGCTGGAGAAACAAATCTCCGGGTGAGATGTAGAGTGGTCGCAGGGGGTCTCGGTTACCTCGGCTGTGTGTTCAGTGGTGGTGTGTATTTCCTCACTCGCTAAAAGCTTAAAGATCGTCGTGACGTGTGGTTTCAACGTCTTCGTCTCTCAGGTCGCCCACTCCGCCCATGACGTCGCGGTGCTCCGGGTCAGCCCTGATGCAGCCTGTGCTCAGACGGCGGCTGCCCGCGTCTGTCAGCAGGCTTTTGACAGACATCGTCCCCAAAGAGGACCCGACGGAGCCAGAAGCTGAGCCACAGCGCGGGATCGTGCTGCCCTGCAGAGGGGGCGGGGCAGAGCAGGACTTGGGGGCGGGGCAGAGGGCAGCGTGCGGCGTGTGTCACCGTGAACCTTCATGCTACACCTGCCCGCGATGCAACCTCTCCTACTGCAGCCTGGGCTGCTACAGGAGCCCAGAACATTCCGTCTGCTCCGAGGACTTCTACAGGGGCCAGGTGCTGCAGGAGCTCCGGCTCAGAGGAACTTCAGAGACTCAGTGCAGGCAGAAGATGCAGGACGTTCTCCTGGCGCTGAGGAAGCAGGCAGAGAGGACGGACGGAGGGATGGAGAGCTTGCTGAGAGACGCTGGGCTCATGGAGGAGGATGACGGAGACGATGACAGAGGAGCGAAGGAGAGCGTGGAGGTGGTGGAGCTGCTGTCTAGGCTAGCAGAGCTCCAACTGTCTGGGGAAGGTGACACCACTGAAATCCAGGATATTTTACGAAAACTTGGGGAGAAGGGAGGAGGAGGAGGATGTGTTGATGATGGAGACAAGGGTGATGAGGCTGAATATGGGGAGGAGGAGGTGGAACTGGCTGAGCAGCTGGCGGGTTTGGACATTGAGAAGCTCTCTGAAGTAGAGCTGTGGGACCTTCTGCCCAGCAGGGAGAAGGACAAGTTCATGTCCCTGCTGAAGGGTGGAGCCTTAGGGTCACTGGTGCCCTTATGGACGCCATGGTGGGAGGAGCATGAGGAGGAGGAGGGGGAGAAGCTGGTGGAGGAGGTGAGGACAACAGAGGATCAAGATCCAGGACATACTCTCCAAGAGTGTGCGAGAACCTCTGTGGAGGAGAATCTAGATCAGGGCAAAGCAGCTGAGAAGGTGGAGGAGAAAGATAAAAGTTCTCTGAGCAGGGTGCCGGACATTTGTGCGGACATTCCGAGGCTGAACTCCCTCTGTGCCACTCCTTCTCCTCTGCTGTGCTACGCTTTGGTGAACGTGCTCTTCGCCTACTGCTTCACCCTTCGCCTCTTTAACGGCGACGCCTTCTCCTCCGTGGTGGACTTCTGCCGCACTCTCCTGTCTGTGTCCCAGGCTCTCGGCTCCACCCGCTCCTTCAGCTCCTTACAGGAGGCCCTGGAGAGCGGGGAGGCCGCCCTCTTGAGCGCCGGCTTCCGTGACCCCCTCTCTGCCACGGCCGCGCTGCAAGACGTGGGCCACGTGACCATGGGCCGCAGCAGGAAGGATCCAGAAGGACTCTGCCTCGCTGCTCTGAGCGAGATCCGCACTGCGGTGAGCCAGGCCAGGGCTGAGCTGAAGAAGGAGAAAGGACGCGTGGAGGAAAGGAAGAAGTTCTTTCTGGCTAACAAAAAGTGCGAGTTCCTCCAGGCCTGGGCGTGTGAAAGCGGCAGCCGGATCTCTAGGCTGGTGGTGGAGGTGTGGGATGAGCACAGAAATCGGGAAAGGGAGAGAAAGAGCATGGACAGAGCAAAATGCCTGGTGGAGCAGAGTTGGAAGACAGGAAGGAGGAGCACGGAGGGACAGCTGATTGAGGAGCTCAGTTGATCCTGCAGCGTAGCAAGGTGTCCTCTATCAGAAATCTTGCATTTAGAATTCATCATTTTCCCTCCACCAGATGTTTTCACCCTTCATCTGTCAGAGCTGCATGTCGGGCCAGGCATGACATTCTGCCTCTGTGACACATGAAGAGCTCAGAAATGTTTTTATTATCTATTTTCTGAATTGAAAAGATTATGATGGATATCGGTCGTAAATGATTCTCAACCAGTGCTGCTAATACATTTTAATAAATATATGTATTTTGCAAAGCATCATTTGTCTTTGTTGAGCGTGGAAAAGTAGTATCCTCATCAAATCTAACCAACATTTCCTGGTGTAGCCCAGAGTCACAGCAGCCATGTTGAGCAGGTGGATGGGGAGAGTTAGTTGGAATGCCCCTCCCACTCCTACACTCACTATTACCAGTGAGATTGATTCTTCAGGCTCTGCTCTCGTTTGCAGTGCTGCGGTTTTGGCAAAGAGGGAACATCCAGGTCGCCGTTGTTTACCATGACGGCCCAGTCAGCAATGCAGCTCCACTTTTCAGCACCTCATTGTCACCGGAGTAACCATAGCAACACGCAACAACTACGTCACATCCGCTACCTATCCAACACCAGGCTGGTCTGTGAAAATGAAAATAAGAAAATGACATCAAAATTCTGTTGTAATTAAAAGGAAAAGATGAATTTGACAAAGCTTGAGTAGCTTGGAGGATGTTGTTGAATTGTGTTTGGATGGCAGCTGACGAGGCTGCAACGCATAACGGTCTGTTTTAGGGGTTGGTGTCACTTGCGCGGTCACTTGCACAAACATATATGCACACAAAACACAAGTTCACAGAATAAACATAATGCATTTCCTGTATTGATCTATTTTGCATTCATACATAAAATATATGATAGTATATGTAACAATATATTGATTATATTTGTATTTCTCTATTTTTTATACAGTATATACATTGAATTATATTTTATTATACTAATAACAAAATTGTAGTTATATTCTAGATTTATTTGCAGTAATTATACGTTTAAATATATTTTTGATGCAATAGTTTTTTTTTTACATATTTCATATATGTTTTTTATATTATTTCTATATACACCACCGCACAAGTGACACCAACCCCTAAATTCCACTTCAATTCCCTGACGAGATGGGCAAGTGGTTAGCACTTGGACTCCCATTCCAAAGTGCCCTCAATCGGGAATTCGCGCCCCACCTTTGGCCAGACCATGGACCACCACTTCAGAAAAGAATAGAATGCTTTTTATTGTCATTGTGCAACATAACAATAAAATCATGGCACAACGAAATTATCCTTCATATCGGTCACTGCGTCACAGTTCCAAACTCATTTCACTTTAGAATTAAAATTTTCATTCTAACTGAGAGCTGTAGACTCAAGATTAAAGGCTTTTATTGTCATATGTACAGTATAGGAAAACGTTTCCCAGCACAGCTCTTGCTTTACTGCCCTACAAGTGATGCCACACATTAAGTAAGCAGTACTTTATTCAGAATGTCAATAATGCATCCACCTTATTTTTTTTGAAAAGCATCGGTATCTATATCGGCGATACTGGCTTGTATTTACTTGGCATCGGATCATTAGCAAAATATGCAGTATCGCACCCCACCAACAAATCTGTCTTCCGCCACAGTTTGGAAGAAGCATGCGCTCAAATCTCACGGAATCTCGCGGTATTTCTATTGGGTCACATGGGGAGGAAGTCTTACCCCTTTTGCAACGTGAAACATGGCGGCGCTCTTGAGATCAGCCCGGCTACTGAAGTTAGCGCCTTCGGGCTTGCCTCACATCGCCGGGACCTACAGGACCAGCACCCCGTGTAGCCGGCTCTATAGCGGGGCACTGAGCGGTCGGAGAGCTGCAGCATGTCCACCACACAGTGGCCCTGCAGCGGTCAGGAGCACCGGGTACGTGCTAGCCTAGCTAGCATAGCTAACAGCACGCTGGGAGCAGCGATGTCATTGAGGGTCAAACAAAAATATAAAAATGCGATATAATGTAGCGACACGGGACACACAAGCGTGTCTGCATGCTTTTGGTACCAACCAAACAGTCCGTAAGCTTAGCCCACGCTAGGTAAAGCTTACTATCGGACGGGCTGTTTTTTTTCTGTTTCATAACACACAGCCAATTACGCACTTTATTAAAAGATTGTGTTGGAATTTGATTCCAAAGCCCCGGTTTCCACATTCTCTTTGAAAAACTGTATCGCTTACAGGGGCGCAGCTAACACCGTAACACAATTTACAATTTGTCCTCTATACATGACTTCCTTTGAAAGGCTTCATCTCCAGAGGATCAGGAATTATCTTGCACATTGCAAAGTGACCAAAAAATATGCATCAGTCATCATCCTAACTGAGCCATGTATCTGTGTGTGCCTGAATGGATGCAATCCTGAATCCCCGCAGTTGTCGCAGGTGGCATTCTCTGATCCCCGCCTGAGCCTTTCTTGTGATGTCTTTTTGCGATCATTTGTGGGAACAGCCCACAAATGAGGTAGAAAAAGCTAGTAGTTACTAAAACCTCGCCGAGTCGTTAATTCTTAGTTTCTTCAATCTCCTTATTTTTCTCTCTCTGTCCTTTTTATCGTCTGATGTTCTTTCCCCCCCAACCATCATCACCACCACCACCACACACACACACTCAGCTGTGTGTGGCCATGGTCAGCTGTGTGTGTGCGGACCTTGGCGGTGCCAACAGAGCAGAGGGAAGAATCCAGCCTGGCCGTGCGGACCAAGCAGACCAAGCAGTTTGACTGGGCCCTGTCCAAGCTGGACAGCTCAGTCAGGAGGACAGGCCGCGTCTCCAAGACTTTGTTGCTGCGTATCTTCCACGACGTCTGCAGGGCAGGTAGGCGAGGGAGCGGAGACGGAGACCGGAGTCCACCAGGACATGGTGACAGGTCCCTGTCTGTCCCCAGGTTATCCCAGCGGGAACCAGGCGCTGCTGCTCCTACGCAGCTGTGGCTCTCTGCTGCCAGAGCTCCCCCCAGAGGAACGCACCGAGCTGGCACACCAGATCTCTGACAAGCTGAGGAGCTTGAGTAAGAACCGGGACCTTTAACGTGCTCTGCACACTGCTGTTTGCCCGGCTGGAGGAAACTGATTTCAAACTGGTTTCCAATCGATCAATGAATGAAACATAATAATCTGTAAGAGAAGAAACACGTTTGCTGCTCCTTGTCTCCCCAGATGTTGTGTTTGATGTCAGCCACTACAACGCCTTGCTGAGGGTGTATTTGCAGAACAGCTTCAAGTTCTCCCCAACAGACTTCCTGGCTAAGATGGAGGCCGCAAACGTCCAGCCCAACCGTGTAAGTTTGGCCGTACAGAACTGTCGGAGAAAACCGCAGTCAGCTCAGGCTGGTAACCCAAATGGAGCTCTGCTCTGACCTACTTTCAAAGCTCCACCTTCTGGTGTCCCCCAGGTGACCTACCAGAGGCTGATTGCGGCCTACTGTGAGGAGGGAGACATTGAAGGGGCCAGGTGAGCAAAGCCTGGGATGGATAGTAACTCTCACATTCCTCAAATATCCATTTCATTAACCTAGTTTTTTGCTCATTTAGCACCATCCTGGGTTTCATGAAGGGCAAAGACCTGCCGATCACAGACGCAGTCTTTAACTCCTTGGTGACCGGCCACGCTCGAGTTGGGTGAGTGGCACTGCTCGGGTGGCACTGCTTCTCCCCTTTGGACTCAGGCCTGGCCTTCCCAAGGTTTCTTCCCCTGAGGGGAGGTGTCTCCTCGCCACTGTCGCTAATGGGGAATGTATTGGGTGTCTGTGTGTCCATCCCATAGCCCCTGACTGTTTACATGCTGAGGAGCACTACCTGCTCCATCCTGTAAAGCGCCTTGAGATAACTCCTGTTATGATTTGGCGCTATACAAATTAAATTGAATTGAATTGAATCCTGACACCCGGCGGCTGTTTGACCTCATGCAGTGACATCCAGAGCGCCAAGAACATCTTGACGGTGATGCAGGGGGCCGGAATAGAGCCCACCACCGACACCTATCTGGCACTGGTCAATGCCTACGCAGAGGCGGGCGACATGGAGAATCTGAAGGAGGTTTGTGCATCTGACCCCCACAGATGCTGAGAATGTGACGGCTCATTTTGACAATTGGTTCCACGTAACTCTCGATCGCCCTTCACGAAATGAACTCCTTTTTTCCTCTCTTTCCTACTCTGGTGCTCCTTTGCCCTCCCCCCTCCCCTTGCGTGCCACCATCTCTCTTTTGGCTCAGACTATGGAGACAGCAGACCGTGCAGGCCACAGCCTGATTGACCGGGACATCATGGCGGTGATGGCCACCCTCTCCAAGGCCGGGCACGACCGGCATGTCCCCGAGCTGATGGCGTCCTTGAGACACGACAGGGGCTTCGTGCCAGGTATGCACGTAATGCCCCCGGTGGCTGCGGTGGGTATTGCTGAGCCTCAGGAAGGAGCGTGCGGTCTCGCTCATGTTGTCCTCACCTCATCTTGCAGATTGCATCAACTTGTGTCTGAGCCTCATCACGCAGGGCAAAGATGAGACGGCCTTCAACATCCTCAAGAGCCTCCCCGTGACCCCGGCCAGCGACCCCGACTCGGAGTCGCCCAACCAGGGATACTTCTTCCTCAGACACTGCGTCAACGTTGGCACGGTACGGCAGATTTGACCACCTGGAGAGGAAACATTCCTGGAAGATTTCCCATCCTGATTTACATAGATTGAGAATCACAGCCTGAATTGTGCCGCACACGGCGGCGACATTTTTAATGTGAGGATGTTGTCTTGTGGCGCAGCCTGTGGAGAAGATCGGCCATTACTGCAAACAGCTGGAAGAGGCCCAGCTGCACTCGTCGCCGCTGCAGTTTGCTCTGCAGTGCGCCCTGGAGGCCCAGAAAGCTGGTAAGACGTGCCCACTTTTTAGGGAACATTTCATTTTCAGAATGAGTACAACTGTCAGTGTAGCTTGTTTTTGCTTGTTTGTCCCTAATGAAATGTGAAATGCCATTGATGGTCTGTGCCTTCCTAGATGTCAGTGTGGAGCTCATGAAGATGCTGAAAGAGAAGAATTTTCCTGTGAAGCCTCATTACTTCTGGCCCCTCCTCATTCAGCATTCAAACAACCAAAATGCAGCAGGTACACACACACACACACACATACACACACACACATGGATGGACATTATTCTCTATTTTCTGGAGAAAAAGGATTTAAGCAAGCTGTCCATCTATCCGTATTGCTGGCCATTTTTTTTTGTTTGTCTGTGATAATTAGTTGTTTGAGCAGGAATTAGCGGAAAAATTCTTCACTATGAATATTAAGTTTTAAAAAGAGGGAGGCAGGGGATCACTGCTGTGCTCCTTGTCCCCCTAGTGGTGGAACAGTCCAGCTGCCCTGAGGTGCAGTGTGTGAGGATGTAGTGGGACGATGACACTGTGTGGGGCTGTGAAACCTTGTGTGCGTCACATCTGAAATGGAGATGTTTTGTTGGCGCCGTATCACAGTGCGAGTGTGTATTTGTGTCGTTGTTGCTGCGAGGGGGGATGATGGAAGCGTTGCAACCTCCCCAATGTCTTGTAGAATAAAGAGCTTTTCAGGCTTAAATATTGATGCTCTATGCCGTGGCCCAGCTGAAGTGGCTGTAGAGGTGTGATCGCTGTGTGACTGCGCTGGGTGTGTCGCGGCGGTGACCTTCCACCTTTATTTAATTTCTCTTATCCACGGATGGATGGATGCCTTTGGCATCAGCTCGGTATGATTATGTTGCAGCCCTGGCAAGTGTGTGAATTTGAGTTTTGTTGAGCCCATTTCAGAGGCGGAGAGGTCAGAGGTCATGGTGCTCAGTGAGCTTGATTTTCTTTTTGTGTTTTCACTTTTGCTGCTTCCAACCACATTTGGCAGCAATAGTATTTTTGAATGTATTGACAAATTTAAGACGGCCGTTGATAAGGACTATGAAAATGTCCGTGTTTCCTACCGCAGCTTCAGAGTGATATTAACATTACGACAGCAAAACAAACACAATTATCAGACCAATTACCTTTGTAACTGTCCAATCCACAACACACCATTCTTTGATAAACGCAGACGTCTTGTCTTGGTCACCAAATGGACCTGATGTGAAATCTTGGTGCAGTTCTGGTGTAATTTGAGGTGAAGCAGTGACTCACACTGTGGATAAGAGTCTCTCCTGTAGATTGAAACGGACTGAATTACTATCATACAGCATTAAATCAGACGCATTCAAAGGCTTAAGTTGTTAATCAGCGGATAATCCTGCTCAAATAATAGGGCGCCGGCATCAAATAGGCAAATTTGGTCCTGCCAGCAGCCATACAATACGCTCGACTATTTCTGATCCACAGCCGCTTGTTTTTGTCTCTAATGAGCTTTAGAACAAAATCATCTCAGTGACAGTAAGTTGGCACTTTGAGAACTGTCAGAATTCTCCATTCATTACCAAACACACCCTGTCAGAGGCTTTAAACAGCTCGGCTCCTAAGTGCTTTATTTATGCCGACTCCTTACTCTCTCTTTGGGCTTTTTTAGAGCCATTAATAAATGATGCATTTTTCCGCTGTCACCTAATTGACAGCGTTTGAGCCGGCAGGGGAGGAGACGCCGGCTAGACCGCGGCGGCTCAGACAGATCCTCCATTTGAGGGGCGCAGAGTCAGAAAGAGGAGGAGGAGGAGACGCCAGTTTACACATCTCAGCTGCAGACGCGCACACCCTCACGCACACGCCAGCCACAAGACCACACACACACACACACACACACACACACACACAACATCCATTTATCTGTGGCTGTGTGCAGTGGAAGGACAGAAAGTAGGAAAGTGGAGGAAACTTCTCCGCTGTTTGCGCACTCACCAGCTTCTGCTGGTGCTTGCCGTACCTCTCATGAATGATGCACCCTCTGTCTCTCTCTCTACCTTTCTCTCTCTCTCTCTGTCTCTCTCTCTCTGTCTCTCTCTCTCTCTTTTTCTCTCTCTCTCCCCCTCTCTCCCTCCCTTCTCCCTTCCTCACATGCGCACTCCGTGGCTGCAGGAGGAGCGTGTGTGTGTGCGCGCGTGTGTGTGTGTGTGCGGCGGTTGAGGCGGGGGGCAGTGCAGGTGATGTGACTGATGCGGAGTGACTTGATTTCATGTAAATGCGAGCGCTCTGAGGGAATTCACTTTGGATTACGCGCCCCACTGTGCACGGCCCATGAAATATTAAGTGCTATGTCACTTTTTGTCCACAGGTGTCACTAGCAGGCAGAGGCCGGGGCGGCGGGATGGGAGGACGGCGACAAAGCTGTTGGGTACGGGGGGAGGAGAGGGGGAGAAAAATGCTTTTGCATGTTGATGAGGTGAGGATTTGGCGGGGTTAGTGGGAGCATATGCTCGGCCGGTGCCCCGCCCGCCCCCGGCGAGTCGCCGCTCGTCTGGCGTGGTGACGGAGCTGGATTTTGATCTCTCCTGACACGAGCGAGGGAGGAAGGGACTGTTTTGGGTAATGAGAAACGTGAAAGGCCTCTTTATTCACTCTGAATTTCTTCCCGGCTGCTCTGCACTTGGCCTCATTGTCTCAAATGTCTCCACCTAGACTGGAGCATGGGGACTATCAGGCACCTTCCTCACTGCGCCCTCAGAAATAGCTGCAAACTAGCTCACCGGCTCAGTTTGGGTGTTATCGTGCCATGTTGGGACATTCTGGAGATTTACATTGATGTGTGTGTGTGCAGCATTTTGGTTCTCTCAGGTGCACGTCCACACCATTTCCCTTAGACCTGGTGGTTGTGTAAAGGAGCTGGCGCTGCTGTAGAAAGCAAAGCGAGGAGCCGGAGTGAGATGGAGGAGGAAGTGTCAGCCGCAGATGGGGACGGATGGAGAGGCGGATGGGTTTTAGAGGAGCGGAGGAGAGGAGACGGGCAGAGAAGTGACAGGTACTCGTGTCCAAGGACGAGAGAAGGATGACAGGAAGCGGCTCGGCCTGCCCTTCTCCTGCCCCGCCCCCCGCACTCTTCCTCTCTGACAGTTCACCTGAAGACATGAATCTGATGATGATATCTTGTGACCGCCCGCACGCTTTAGTCGCCACTTAGATACTTTTGCCCAGATGGAGTGTCAGATTTAGTGCTGACCGCAGACCCGACTCAGCGCTCCGTGCTCGTGTTAAGGCCTCAGACGGAGCTGCGGGGGGTTGGGAGGAGCTGGAAAGGTGGAGGGGGTAAGACTGCACCCGTCTGTCCCTCTTTGACACATTCTCCAGGGTGCCGTTCTTGTTCCGAGGAGGCGTCCGCGTGAAGGTCTCTGGTGTCTGACTCTGTAGGTAGAGATGCGTCTCTGTGGTAACACAGTACCTGGATGGAGATGTGGGAGACACAATGACTCTCATTTCTGTGATAGTTTCACAACACTCGGAATCTCTTGCACTGTTATTAATTGGGCCGATGAAAAGTCAGTTTGTATAGAACGCCCAAGTGAAGCCATATGTCAGATATGGTGCTGCGTTAGCCCCAGACCTGTGGGACCAGCCGAAAGCAGACTGAAGCACCACCGTTTAATGTCTTAAAAAGAAGCAGGTTTGGAGTTATTTGCTGGATCGGATGAAAATCCTCTGGCCAAACCGTGCGTCTGTGTGATTGTGAGGCATTCGCTCCAGCGAGGGATCAGGCTGCAGCAGCAGAGTGCCGCGCCGACGGCCTTCGTGCTGACACGACGGCCCAAAGTACCTCTGAATGTGAGAGCTCACGTGCCGGAGGGGTGGGGTGGGGGGGGGATACATATTTATCCCTCCAGGCCTCCATTCACTTGTTTTCTGTTTGTCTGGCTCACCACAAAATTGATCATGGATTATTCAGGAGCCAAGCAGGTGCTCCGGGTCTCCTTTCATAAAAACAGGCCGGATGAAAACGATTAGGGGGGAGAATGGACGAGAAGGCCGGAAGGAGGGATGGATCCTCCATTG
>OMPJ01021446.1:0-12869 GCA_900312935.1 Carapus acus
ATCCCCCACAGCGCCCCCCACAGCCCGCCACTGCCCCACAGCGCCCCTCTGTCCAGGGCCATGACCCCAGTGCAGCTCCTGCATCAACAGGTGGGACCAGGTGCGGCCGGCGCTTCGTTGTCGTCTCACAATCCTTGGCTGCTAAAGGCCGGCGACATGAGCGCAACAGCCACGCTGCCTCTGCCGCGGAGACCTGTGAGCGAAATCAGACTGGGCGGCTTTCAGGGTAAGACGCCAATTCCCACCTCTTCGCGGTTTAGACTCGGGGCTGTCAAAGTGTGCTAGGTCGCTGAAGCATCTCATTTCTTAGGCTGTAGTCTGCCGAGGATGCTGCCTCTGACTGGACCTGTGCGCGTGGAGGCCATGTTCGCGCACAGTCCTGGAGGCTCGGAGGGCGGGATAGTGGGCGGGGCCTGCCTGCTGCACTTTCTGCCCGGCGACAGCATCACGCTGCTCATTTCCGAGCCCAGGGACGGGTGGCACTACGGTCTGAACGAGCGGACGGGGCGGTGAGCTTACACAAACTACACAGCCGTCGTCCAAATCAGAAGACGCTCCATTAGGTCCAATTTCTTGTACTCATGCTTTTCGTTGCAGGAAAGGCTGGTTCCCTTTCTCCTACACTCAGCCGCAGCACAATAGGATTGAAAACATTGGGAGGTCAGTGAGCAAGAATACTCCCGATAAGTCAGAGGGGAAGTTTTGGTCTGCAGGTCCTCCAGATCAATCTAAAATATTCGTTGCAGAGTTTGCTACATTCCACGTTCTCACATTCCACGTTCTCAGCATGCTTATCATTTTTCACCTCTTTCCACTCAACCATAATCTGTCAACGCCAACACAGTCGTTGACGGATTTTGACAAAATCACCATCTAACTGTCTTTTTCCCCTCCTGTATTCCTTCCGGCCTATCTATGACTTCCCCTGCAGCTCCCTTCTATTATCTAAGGCTAACAGTACCAGCACTGGCCAGCTGGACAAGCTGGGGTCATCGGGGGTCCCCGCGCTGACCCCTGAGTCAGACGAGGAACGCGCCCTTCCTCCCCAGAGGGTCAGCACCTTCCGCCCACGCCCGTACAGCATGGCTGACAGCAACAAGGTCCAACGATGCACATTTAACGCATTAAACGCCTTGTGACAAAAGAGAGATTTCAAATTTCTGATTTCTTCTGATTTCCAGATCACCTCTGAACTGGGCTCGGCACCGCCATCTCCTACCAGGTGAATATTTTCAATATACCATGTTGTGAGCATATTGATGGATCCAAGACACCTTTTTCCTCACTCTCATGTCTATTATTCCATTCCAACAGGCCCAATCCATTTGCGCACATCCGACTCCGAAAAACTGTCACCAACGATCGCTCAGCTCCCATCATCGAGTGAGTGAGTGGCTCGCTGACCAGGCTTCCAGCCGTTACCTGCTGCTCCTCCTTGCGAGCTGTGGATCAACACTGTGTTGTCATATTTGTTTATATGACTTTTTTTCTAATCGAGCACGAGCATGAATTGATTTGTGAAATCGAAGGCCTGCTCGTGAAGGCTCTGCTTGTCAAATCACAGTGCTGAGATTTACTACAAATAGAAGACATTTTTGAAATGAGAACATGATTGGGGGCTGAAATCTTAATTGTTGTTATTATACCATGAAGGTGTGGAAGTTGCACCTTGGTGCCAAGTCTCATGTACTGTACGATGTCTTGGGGGTAATCTAGTATTGAAAACACTATATTTTTGAGCCAGTGATTGATCAGCAGTGCCTAATATATACATTTCTGCCCCACAGCGTAACTACTTTCTTGAATACGCTTGGCGGATTTTTGCTTTTGTGACAGTATTAAGCAGATTAGATATTTAGCTTAGTGCTTTTAGGGACTGGTTCCTAACAACAACATTGGCTTGCGATTTGATTTGCAAATTAACTTCATGGAAGTGTGATGAAGGTTGCAAGCAAGGACAGGCTGCTACTTACTAAGTGCCATCATGATTTACTGAGTTGAGGAAAGCTCCCAGATTTACGCAATCTCTTGTCTGATTTGAAGGAGATTTTTTAAGAGGTTGCTTGGTAACCAGATCACTCATGGTTGTGACTACACTTGAAAATTGTCACAATTTCATTTTGAGTCAATACCAACCACTATCTTAGGGCTTACAACAAATCCCATAGTGCCATGTTTGTAAACTGGTGTGTGGATCACTCCAGCTTTGAATTTTAGTGAATAAATGTGGCCGAATAACAGTACTCACAAATGAAGTAGATCATTATATCGAAACTATTTAATTTCAAGTATATGTGTACGCTGCACAGACAGATTGGAAACTGAGGGCCAGTTTGTTGGGAGTGATTCTCCAATTTAAAATGCTGGAGGATGCACCTAAGTGTGTGCTTCTTCTGGTGTTTCTGCTCCACGGTATCTGAAATGCCCCCCCAATTCTATCAATGTTAACAAGCTGTGCAAATAAAATAACCTTTGTCCTGTTTGGACAAAATGAGCATTTTACCTTTTTAGTTTAAATGAAATTGACCTAGAACATTGTTTGACTGTGTCACAATTTCAAGACTAGTTGTATTCAATGTGGAGCAACTACGAGAATGAAAAACGAGAAGCTGTTGAACCTCAGATGAGATGAGAAGATGAGTTTGGATGGTATCTATTCTGTAAGATGTGTTCCTCTGTTGTAAGTAGCATGTGGTTGGTAATTCAACCTTTTAGGACAAATCTCAGCACTTTGTCTGTGGATTTAACATCTTGATTCCTTTTCAATCCCTAAATCAGAAGCTAGATGATTTCTAGGCAAGCGGCTACTGACTGAGCAGAACCTTCAAGAGATGTGAGAGCCAAGACGTCAGTAAGATTGAGATTTGATGGGAGAATGTGCCTTTGAAAGTGATGAAGAAAGCTGTTTGGAAGTGAGCAGTCATAGAGCAGATGTTTGGAGTAAACTAGAGGCATCTATTGAACTGCAGTTCAAAAATGTGAGTTTATTGTATGGGAGGCTGGTGATGTAGCAGTGTTGTTGATGCCATGATTGAGATGCTTACACATTTGGTAGTAGGAAATTAAAATGTCTGTAACAGCAACAGATCCACGTTGTCAAGGCAACATTAACAAGTTAACAGCTAAGTAGGTGGCCTTATCCATATTGCATCTGTGCTTGTTAGGCCCAATTAATAATAAATGTGATTGCATAAGATTTGTCTGTTCTTTTTCACTGTGGTAGAACATCGCAAATTTGCTGCACGCAGATGTGCATCTGTAGTTTCCTGCATCTCAAATTTGCAATTGACGGAAATGAACATTTTTTGAATATTTTTCTGATGAACTGTTGAATACAGAATCAATGTTAGAAAATAAACATTTCCTCTGCAGATATACGTTCTACAAATACCAAGTTTTTGCTGGCTGTTTTACTCTCTTCAACATTGTACAACTTAAACACTATTGGTCAGTGAGAGACAAAATGATCATGTAGTCCAGATGCTCATGTACGAATTATTGCGAGGAAAAAAATTATTGCAATGTCGGAGACAAAATGTGTAATAGTAAGAGTATATAATAAATTTCTAAAGAACATTGTTGCACATAAATTGCTGATACTGACAATAAGAACTATAATAACATTTACCACCCTGGGTGCCTCGTGTCATTGTCAGGTGTAGATGGAGTAGAGAAGATGCTTTTCTGTGATCAAAATGAAATGCTGTTTCCTCCCTGCACTCACTTTGGGACCATTATTTGAGTCTGGCGACACACAGCAATGTGTACTGGCTGTCCTCTGACCTGCATCTATGAGATAACCTGTGATGACACAAAACACAATGAATTCTGTTGAGGGAGACATTTCCTTACCATCAACACTGAAAATCGATGTGTTAAAATAAATACGTGAAATGTGCCAATGGTGTGGACGCTGTTTGTTCTATATGTAATGAGTCTCCTGTAAATGGAGGAGACAGGGTGAAAACATGGACAAATTAAGTCACAGATGAGGACGTGTATGTCCAGATGATTTCTGTTCACTTTCAGTGATAACATAAACACATACTAGTAAGTAACAATGAAGATATACGTATAACGTGGTAAGATTGTGCAAAGGTTGTAAATCATGATTTCATGTCTTTGTGCCAGTGTATCCCATGAGGAAAGGCAGTAAAGCGTCTTTCTGTGCATTGCTGTTTGTTTACTGACCTAATAAGCCTGGATTCAGTTTTCTGCCCATAGCAGGTAAACACAGGAGACCCAATCATGATGGTGATGGTTTGTCAAATCTAACTAACAACTCTGATCTCAACAGTAATTTAATTAGACGGTATTTATTGTGGAATATTGTGTTGAAAAATTAAACAGAGGAACAGGTAGTCTGACGGTGAGAATGTCCAATCATAGGTTCTTAAGCCAATCCAGGTTTCTTCCTTTAGGTTCACAAGGATGAGCAGGAACATCAGGCATACTTCCATCATCTCTCACCGGAACTGCACAAGGAAAAGGGACACGCAGTTTAAGCATGTAACTTGACATGCACCGAGGCATGTACTTCTACGACCAAAACGACTGGATAAGTGTGCAAATTAAGTGACAAGAAAACCTGTTTGCAAGGATGCGTGAGGGACCTCTTACCTGGGTAGTTGCGTGGCAGAGCATCATTCAGCATTGTTGTATACTTTGTATAGGGACTGATTAGGGGTAAAATCACACCTGAAGGAAGACAACATGCTTACAATTCACAGAAATACAACATTTGCTAATCTTTTTCATGACTGATTCAAAACTGGAGAGCTTGTATAAATCCTGAAAATATTTACTTGAATATCTGAGAAAACCAACAAGTGCACCTAGGGAGGCTTGCCATGATATAAAAACAAGGGGCCTATGTAAGTCATCTGTTTCCAGGTTGCAGTATCACAACTGCATGTAAAAGATGCGGCTTAAAAACATTGACCGGGGTAGACGCTAAGACAACAGAAAGGAGACGAACCTGCAAGGCCTAATGTGCAAGAGACGAAAATAACAGGCTCTTTGTCCCATGCACTCTTCAGAAAGGCTCCAACTCCTGCAAATAGACAGACAATACCACTAAGGAATCAGTACCATTTCATTTGTTTTTGGTCAACTGCGGCAGCTCAGTCATCAACGTTATTCACACAAACAAACGAGGAGACGTTACTCTCGAGATGAATAAGATCTCAAACACTGCAACTTGAGGATCTGCCGTGTTTCTGTTGAAACCAATTTAAGAATCTACACGAAGCATCGTCTTAATTTGAAAACCACCAACAGCTACACGGTCAATGGGCTACGTCTGGCAAATTAGCCGGCGCTAGTAGCACAATCAAGGTCATTCGCTTCACAATGTATATAGTCGTATTTGAAGACAGATAACTCATATGATATGATATTAAGGAGCGTGTAACCATTCGTATAAAAGCAGCCAACGTTACATCACTGTAAGGTCCACAAATTATATACAAGACGGATAAAATTCAGTTACTCACGCGCCATGTTGTCTTCTGTAGTTTTAGGACGATATGTGCTCATGGGAAATGTAGGACATTTACAAACGACGTAACTTTCCTGCGACTGTCTTGAATAAAACAAGACTGGGTGCACAGGTAGAGACCACGACCTCTTCCACAGCGCGTTGTGAGTGAACTATATTCTTCAAATCGTTCATTTGTGTGTTTTAAGAATAATTATTGCTCGAGTTCCATGTGAGAGCGGTTAAGTCTAAAACGTGAAAATGTCAGCACAGTATATCCCTTCGTTACCAGAGGGAACGGCGAAACAAAATTGAGCTTTTGTCGTCAGTGTACAATTTACTCGCCCTTAACGTTCATTTACAGATATATTTAACTGTCCCGCCGCCTTGAACTTACACAAACGGTGCAGCATGTTAGTACATTCAGTGCCCACAAATGGCTCCACCCGATGCTGAGCCTCTGCGCGCGTTGCTACTGTCTGTATAATGACAATACAGTTCAATCTCTGTTTAGTAGTTTGTCGCCAGATTGAAGCCTAATATTCAACCTGCATTTTCTGCACTTGCAGATGATGGAAGATTTTTCAGACTTAGCTTTGCCTCCCCTGTTTGGGGGGCACATTCTGGAGGCAGAGTTGGAGCCAGGTGGTGTGGAGCTAGGACCTGGGGAGGTAATGGGTCATTGACCTATACAGTGACAATCAATACTATTGAAAATGATGGTCTGTTGCCAGAGTTAAGAGATTTGGTAACATACATTTGAGATTATTGTTTGTTTATTTGTTTGTTGCAGTGTAGCATAACAACACACATAATGCCTAACAAACACATTCACAGGGATTTCTCACACAGGTTGAGTTGGGCCCCAGTGGCAGTGAGTTGCTGGAGAGCAGAGCTCAAGAGGATGAAGAGAGGAAGGCTCTTGACAAGAGAAAATATACATGCCTGAGCAGGAGATGTAAAGAAATAGAGCAGGTATGTGGGTTTGTGTTTTACATTGCTTCATAGTAATTTCATTGCATCACAAAGCATGCATTAGTTGCGTTGCTTTAGAAATTCCAGCTAGAGCTGATGATATTATACTTATCTGTATTATACTGTTCAGGTCAATCAAAAGATCCTTGGACGCCTTCACCAGGTACAAAGGTTAACAAGGCGTTTGAAGAAAGAAAGACGGTATAAAATAAATGATGCAATCGATATTTTTGTGGAGAGTCTTGTGCCGATCAATCTAACGATTCCTCTTTCATTGATAATTGTCTCAGGTTCCTCATGCAGACCCTTGATGGTTATGGGGATGACTACAGAAATTCACAGCTCACCATACAAATAGAAGTAAGAGCATGACAGATGTTTAAATAAGTTGGGAACTCAGCTCGGCTCCATTTCAGCGACTATGTAACTGTTTCGATCTATGTATAGATTCTGCAACTTAAACCACGACATGATAAAAAAGTATGTGTTGATCTTTAAGCTGTGTTTAAATAGAGTGATGTAGTGAGGGGAAATTGATGTGTAATGCATCACACATCTGTCAGACATTGCTGGACACAGATCCTCCACAGAGTGCTGTTTTGTGAATCGGACTCAGAAAATGCATCACTCGTCCGAGAGGAAATTACTGTCACAGTGAAGAATAGAAAAGGTTGAAGTGTAGAATGTTCCCGTGTGTATGGAATTGTTTTCTCCCGGGTATTACTGTACATGATGTACGAGGACAGAGTGGGTGATTGAAATGTTGATACCTGCTGTTTTAGGATGATTCAGGAGTACACACAGATCCTGCTGCAGGTGTGGAGGATGAACGACTCAATGGTGTGGCCACTTCCATCACATCTCCTCTTCAGTACCACACAGCTGGACCGAAGAAGAGAAGGCACCGAATTCCAAGGCAGGAGAAGGACAGGGACCAACAGGTCGGTGAAAACTTTCTGGTGTAACTTCCTTTCTGTTCTGTTTCTGAGGTCTACACACACTCCCACACACACTGATCTAATGCCCATATAACTTTATGTACTTTGGTGAATGCAGTGATTTAAAGTACAAATACGTGACTGTGTGCATCACTTTTCTGAGTGAATTTCGTAAATCAAGGGGTGTGGGGAAATTGACTTTTCCATTAGTTCTGTGTTTCCTCATTTTCACAGACGGAGGCAGATGTGTCAGCGATGGCAGAGTCTTCATTTGGAGAGCTGCCCAGCCCAACCTCGCTGTCTCACTGACCGCTGTTCGGCCTCAGATGCTGAGCTGTGATGTGATGATGTGCGTGCTGGAGCTACTTTGTGGAGAAGGTGCTTCACTTGAGTACTGTAAATAGATAACTTTTATGAGATGATGTGAATTTTATTTTCATAGCTCTGAATGTAATTTATGTGATGTATTGATATTTCTATGGAAGAGATGTCTTAATTATGCCACCATGTTGTGAAACTGGAGGATATTGGTAAAGGTAGCAACATAGTTTCACACTCTTAAAATTGGAAGCCCGTGCCCTCACAATCTAATGCTTAACTGGTATTGTACAAAAATAGGTTTGTTTGTATTTAAATATTAACAAATAGGAAAAACTATCAGTGCCACTGTTGTCATTTCTCATTGTTTTCTTGTGGGCATCAAGGGTTCAGCTAGGGACACACGTTTGATGTCCTCCAGGGTTGGTGGCTGCAGTACCCTGCCAGAAACAGCCGCGTTCTTTGTTGGCTCAGTCAACTTCAGACCACTGATTTATTGACATTTCCCAGACTTCCAAATAAAAACATGCACATTCTGTCTTCACATCAGTCAGCTTCTATGATGAGACTTTATGACATTCAAAATAACTGCTCCTCCTAAAACAAAAAGTGATATGGCTTTGTTTCATCCATAACGACCACGTCAAAATTTTTCCTAATCTGAGATTGATATCTCAAGCATTTTTTTTTATCATCAAACTATGCCCTACGACATTTGCTCCAGATAGCGTGCAGAAGGTCCCTTTACCTGCTAAATTTACCTGAAGTGAAGTTTTATGCAATTACTGGTAATGCATCATTCTTGCAACTTGATATCACTGTTACATACAAATCTCTTGGGTGACGACACTTTATCGTTTAATGACAACACTTGATCGTAATGTTGCAACCTGAGCACTGTGTCATACTCCTTGTCTACTTGAAGCAGAGTGATGTCATCAAAGTTTGTGACATCACAGGTCATTGTGAAGTTTGCCCACCATTTCTATTAAATGGAAAGTAGCGGAGTGTCATATGCGCAACAAGAACTGTGGTGCAGATGTGGCCAAACCAGTCACATGACTGGAAAAGAGGAAGGAAGGACTGCCACTTCCGTACATAATCATAATACATATATTTTGGAATTCACTCTGTGTGAATTGAAGTATCTTGCTTAACTTGTATTTGTTTTAACGTAACTTTTGACATGAAATACTTGACGTAATGTTTGTCTTTAAAATACCAAATTTGAACTGGTGATTGTTAGTTTTCACTGAACAGTTAAGGAAAACGTTGAGACTTGACGCATTCAATACGTGAAGTCTGATCGTGTTCCCTGGTGTGTATGCAGATGAGTCAGGTTGCGGGGCCAATGACAGGGCGCCGTTCCACTTGATGTTTGTAGGTGACAGACGTCACCTCAGGCCAATCAAATCTCTTATTTTAGTTTTAAGGCGGAGTCCGGACGCGGAGGTGGGATTTTTAGCCACCGTCCATCTTCAGCTACATTACAGCGAGCTTGTGGAAAAGAAAACACAAATTGGAAGTAAAGAAGACTTTCTGGAATTAGTTCTGGCTGTGATTGATAACAGACAAACGAAAGCCCAGACCTTAGGTAAATGTCGCAAATAAGTACGGAGCTAGATGTTTGGGTTGACCCAGTTTCCATTTTTTCCTAAATTTGGCTAGCTTGGTAGCTAAATGCTAACTAGCATTTTATGTATTAGCTGGCTAAACAGTTAGCCATATTAGCAAGCAAGGGACGACAGTAGCGGATTGTGATATAGTTTCCTTACACATCGCAACACACGCCATATGAAACAATTTTGTGGCCCAAAATAATGATGCACGAATATGAATTCCACCCACTCACGGGAACTGTGATAAATATTATTGAAAGGGACCATTTATCGAGCGAGGGGGTCGAGCGAAGTAGCAGGTTTCAGTATTAACGTTAGCTCGCTAGGTCGCTAATTTTAGCAGACAATCATGTCATTCGGTGTGGTGAAACGTCAATAAGAAAATATCCATCTCAAAGAATTAAACGTTATATGTTGAAGCCGTACACTTCCCGACTTATGATTGAATACGGTCTGTGGATGTGAAAGTAGCAGGATGAGCTGCTCGGCCAGATGAAGTTGTAGGCTCCGAAAGAGCAAAAGCAAACCTGGTCTGTGATGTTTGCCCCACGCGTTACCGTCATGTTTTATTGTTTTTCCACAGACAAATTTTTGAGAGACGTAATGTGGACATTGTCGTAGTCAGAGCCATGGCCGACAAGAGAAAACTACAAGGTAAGTAAAGACTTGATGGGAGTCATGTGGCACACGGGCTGCCACAGAGTCCACTTTGGCATGTGTTTCTTTGCCTAGCAAGTCTCTCTTCATTAACTTTGTGCCACGGTGTTGCACAAAGAAGTGTAATAAAACGGTATTATCTTTATTATCGATGTGATACTATTGTTTCTGTCTTCTCAGGTGAGATCGACAGATGTTTGAAAAAAGTAGCTGAGGGTGTAGAACAGTTTGAAGATATATGGCAAAAGGTGAGAACTCTGTGCATGTTTAAATCTACCACTTGCCTACAAACGGAAGGAAAGTCAACTTTGCATTTTTTGGATTTTTGCTTCTTCAGCTCCATAATGCAGCAAATGCAAATCAGAAGGAAAAGTATGAGGCGGACCTCAAAAAAGAGATTAAAAAGCTCCAAGTAAGACCAGATAACAAGCCACATGTACACACATGCAATGTTGTTATCAGCACTCATGAATAGTGATGTGCGCGCTGGGAATGTGCTGCTCGTTTCATAGCTTTGTGATCTGTTTTCCCCAGCGACTGAGAGACCAGATCAAGACATGGGTGGCCTCGAACGAGATCAAAGACAAAAGGCAGCTAGTCGAGAATCGCAAACTTATCGAGACGGTAAGGCCCTCCCCCACTGCACACCACCGTCATTATCAATTTTTTTTTTTTGGTTTTGTTACTTCAAAATAAGAGCTTGAAATGCTTACCTAATGACTTTGTGAAATCTGTTCTCACCTCAGCAAATGGAGCGCTTTAAGGTGGTGGAGAGAGAAACAAAAACAAAAGCGTACTCGAAAGAAGGCCTCGGGCTCGCCCAGAAAGTAGATCCAGCTCAGAGGGAAAAAGAGGAAACGGGACAGTGGCTAACAGTAATATATCCACTCTTATTTACACCTGCTCTTCATGTCGGTTGTCTAAATGATTTTGGTTTTAACAGCTACTTGCTGGTATGCATGACATTAGCCCACACCTCTGCATTCAACGTTGGCTTATTTTCCCTCTCCTCACAGAACACGATAGACACTCTAAACATGCAGGTGGACCAGTTTGAAAGCGAGGTGGAGTCACTCTCGGTGCAGACGAGAAAGAAGAAGGGTGATAAAGAGGTGAGGATCTATTGTTCGTTGATCTCTTTCGTTAAGCCTCACAAAATGATTCCAATGTTGTCTTAAACAATGCCTGCATATTTTTCATCTTCTCTTTTTTGTTGTGTAGAAACAAGATCGGATCGATGAGCTGAAGCGGCTGATTGAGAGGCACAGATTCCACATTCGCATGTTAGAGACCATCTTGCGAATGTTGGACAACGACTCTGTTCCGGTAGATGCTATTCAGAAAATTAAGGATGATGTGGAGTATTACATTGACTCCTCCCAGGATCCGGACTTTGAGGAGAACGAGTTCCTGTATGATGACTTAGACTTAGAAGACATCCGTGAGTCAATTTCAAATCTGCAAAGGACTGTTAATGGACAAAATGTTTGCCATTTGTGCTAAAAACAATCTGAAGTTAACACCCCTATGTGCCTGTCTGTCCAATGTAGCAGCAGCATTAGTGGCAACTTCTCCATCGGGCCAGGGCAACGTGGAGGATGAGATGTACCTCCATTCGAGCAGCACTCCCACTTCCACCACGTCTTCTTCACCTGTCCCCCCGTCCCCTGCCACCTGCACGGCTGTAAGTTCCCACCGTTCTCTGGTATTGTTCCGGCTCGGCAAGGCCGTTAACAGACTTGTTATTACAGAAAGCGCGAACGGTAGCATTTTGAGCTAAGGCGGTTTGTTTTTTAGTTCCACCTGTGCCCTTTTCCACCGTAGAGTTTTCCGTAGTCAAGTTTTCAAAGAGTGGATGGAGTGTCATATCAAGTTATCTCCTCTTATAGGAGAGCTCAGTGGATGATAAGAAAAGAGGGCGCTCAGCAGACAGTGAAGTTAGTCAGGTGAGAGGCTCTGATCTGTGCTGTGTCAGTAGACCAGGGGTCACCAACCTTTCCAACATTGAAGGCTACTTCATGGGCACTGAGTAGTACAAAGGGCCAACCGCACCTGTCTGATACAAACTACTTCAATTCCAAAACTGGCTGGATCACTTTTTAGTAATAGTGATAATGACAATGATGATAGTAGTCGTGGTAGTAGTAGTAGTAACACTATGTAAAGAGACTGCTCGCTTAATGGTAATTAATCCTGACATTTCAGAGCATGCCCCACACGATAGAACGTGCCTTGCGGGCGCCGTAAATGGCCCTCGTGGGCTCACATGTGCCCGCGGGAAATGTGTTGGTGACACCTGCCGTAGACCATCAGTTTGAGCATTGTGAGTGTGAGTGTAGTGCTCGTCAGCTGTGGGGCTGGAGAAAAACAGCAGCAGAACAAGTCACAGCTACCGACAGCCGGCGTTGTTTCTGTAGGACCACGGCAGGAGGTCATTGATGTAGTGTTATCACCTTTTGCATCATGTTCGCCTCCATAGATCAGTGTGATTAGACGTAGTGCTTGATAGATTGTGGATTGTTGTGGGTGCGTGTGTATATGTGTGTTTTCACCTCTGGACAGGTTCCTTTGAAATGTACCCCTCGACTTTTCTTATTTTCAGTCACCCGTGAAGAACGGCACCCCGTCCTTGCTCTCCTCCTTCTCTTCCTCGACCACCTCGGGGTCCTCCTCGTCCTCCTCCCTCGTCTCCATGGCGAGCGTTGTCGGCGGCATCCCCGCCGTCCCCACCAGCAGCAGCCTGATCGGGAGTTTCAGCAGCGCCGTGCAGCAGCATCAACACCAACCTCCACAGCAACAGCAACAACCTCAAACTCCCAACCAACCGCTCAAGCTGCAGCAGCCGCCCCAGTCGAAGGCTCCCGCCCCCTCCAACAACACCCC
>OMPJ01021446.1:12890-30205 GCA_900312935.1 Carapus acus
TCCCAGCCCCAGACCTCCTCGGGGTCCTCCTCGGCATCCAGTTTGGGACTGGGATTGGGGTTGGGATTGAACAAAAGCGGCATGACAGGGACCAGCAGTGCCAATCAAACACCTGGTTTAGGCTTGGGTGGCCACCCGAGCTCTCTCAACACAATGGCAGGGCTCATATCGGGGTCCACTCCCGCTCCTTACGCTCAGGCAGCAGCATCGGGGGGCCTGGGTCTGAGCAGCACCACCCAATCTAGCATTTCAGTGGAGAGTAGCACTTCCATCCCCACCTCCGGCTCCAGTGGAGTCACCACCAACGGGGCAGGGTCCGGGCTGGGCTTACTGGGTTCAAGCCCCGCCCACAGCTCCTTGAGTTCGAGCATCCTGAACCTGGTCCCAGGGCAAAACGTGGCCTCAGGAACTGCTCAGGCTCCCCCGAGCTCTGTCAGCGCCGCCCCGGGAGGGGTCACGAGCATGATCGGAGGCAATGGCGGGAACGTCGGGGTGGTCGGAGGAGTCGGGGTGAACGCTGCTCCCGCCAGACCACCGAGCGGATTGAAACAAAACGGAAGCACAAGTACGTAAACCTGCACGACTATCTCAAACTTGTATTGCTTCGACGCTTCTTTCCCTTAAGTAACTCCCTCCCTCAGGTTACAGTGCTGTAGTGGCAGAGAGCTCCACAGAGTCGGCCCTCAGCACACCGAACCAGTCCCAAAGCAGCCAGCCATCGTCACTCAGCTCCTCAACCAGCCAGCAGTGAGTTCATCTCCAAACCAGACATCACTCTGTCAGCACTGTCCTTCTCTCAGTAACTTGTGTATTGAGTCAACCCGTCTCTGCCTGTGCAGGATGGACAACGGTCCCAGTTTGATCAGCTCCATCACCCTGCCGCCCAGCTCTCCATCCCCGTCGTTCTCAGACAGCACACCCGGAGGAGGGAGTCTGCTCAATGGGCCGCACTCTTACACACAGGCGTCAGAGGGCCTCAAGGTGAGATGATTAATGTGAAGACAGGCCCAGCAGTCGGTCAGACCAACAATACTACCATGTTAAGAAGTAAAAGTAAACTCTTTGCCCACTGCTTGCCAGTTAGCATCACCCAACCCTTCACACTGACACACGCTTCTCTCCCACATTGACGCCGCCCAGGCTCCAGAGCCACTGAGCTCTCTGAAGGCCATGGCTGAGAGGGCCGCCCTGGGATCAGGTCTGGACGGGGAGATTCCCAACCTGCACCTCACGGACCGAGGTCAGAATTTTCAAACAATGCTTTCATACCGACTGTGTTCCGCTGAATAGCCAGATCAGATTTCACTTTGAAAAGTTGCACATATTTCTAAGACAGCGATACCTCGCGCCGACTCATTTTTGGTAACGGCATTGTACAGGTGAGGCTAAGATACAAAGAAATCTTTCAGCCATGATCCACCAGTGTGGAGCATTTCAACAACATTGTGAACGCAAGCTTTCCACTGTCTGAAAGTGAAATTTTAGATGGATGAACCATTCGTGCGAGGCCTCGCCGCTGATGTTCAATTACTGGCAGAAGAGTTTAGTTACTGTTTGGGCCTACAGGGCAGTGAACTCATCCTGGGGTTAGAAAAGCAGCTCATTCGCAAAGAATTGTAAACAAGTCAGTGTGTAGAAATCCTCTATTTTTGCTTTTAAGCCAGTAGCTGTCATGCAGCTCACCTGGACAACATAATTGACCTTTTTCCTCTTCTCGTAGATATTTTCTCTGGCTCATCTGCAGCTCCAGGCACGCCTGCTGCTCCGCAGCCGTCCGTGTCAGAGGTCAGCATCCCCCCTTCGCTCGGGGTGTGTCCACTGGGCCCAACACCTCTCCCCAAGGACCAGCTGTACCAGCAGGCCATGCAGGAGTCTGCATGGACACACATGCCGCACCCCTCCGACTCGGAGAGGATCAGGTAGAGAGCTCGGTCGATTTTCATCGTACGGGGACACGAGTAAAGGCATGGCGTCAGCGAATGTATTTTTATCGTTCATGTTCCTCGCTCCCACAGGCAGTACCTGATGAGGAATCCCTGCCCCACGTTGCCGTTCCACCACCAGATCCCACCGCACCACTCTGATTCCATCGAGTTCTATCAGAGACTGTCAACAGAAACTCTCTTTTTCATCTTCTACTACCTAGAGGTCAGCCAGGCATTCCATTCTTTGCCCGTGGCACCCGACAGTGTGCAAGTTAATTATATCGATTCTCTCTCTCGCTCCCTCTCTCTCCCTCGCCCCCTCTCTCTCCTCTCTCTCTCTCTCAGGGCACCAAGGCGCAGTATCTCTCTGCCAAGGCTTTGAAGAAGCAGTCGTGGAGGTTCCACACCAAGTACATGATGTGGTTTCAACGGCACGAGGAGCCCAAGACTATCACTGATGAGTTTGAACAGGTGCGGTTACCGACATTTCTATTTTCGTGACACCATTTTCCTTCTCGCGGCGACTTTTTTCCCCCCACCTCTATAACTTCAGAGTATCGCACCCATTTGTGATGAGATCGTCCTACTATGCTCTCCCTTTAGGGCACTTACATTTACTTTGACTATGAGAAATGGGGCCAGAGGAAGAAGGAGGGGTTCACCTTCGAGTACAGGTACCTCGAAGACAGAGACCTGCAGTGACGGACAGAGGGTGGACAGAGGACAGAAAGAGACAAAACAATGTGCTGCTGTTGACATTCCGAGACTGAACTCCATACTGTGGATAGAGATTGTGATGTGTAGTAGAAACTCTCTCCTATAATGGAGACTGTTGTCTGTATAGGCTGCATCTCATATGAAGCCCCAAACCTCATGTAGCGTATTGCTTTTGACGAAAACGCCCCGTGGGCCTGGCCAAATGCAGTGCATTGCGTGGGCTGAGAGGGCTCTCATTGGAGATCTGCGTTTGTGCCTGTTTGTGTGCACACTCAGTATGTGGCATTAGGAAAGCCTACCCCATGCATGTTTCTCATGTTTTGTTGTCTTTTCTTTTTTTTGTTGTTTTAAGAGTCTTTGTACCACCTACCCAACATGAGCCTTGAAGCCTTTGACTTGACACAAAACAGACCCTGGATTTGATTGTTCAGTAAACTGCCCATCTTGTATTTACTGTTATTTGTTTGGTTGTTTAGAATGGGGAAGTACAGTGGACATTTAGTATTGGCTTCTTTTAAGACCCTACGATGCCTGTAAAATATGGTCACTATTAGAGATAGTGAATGATGATCAATAGTTTTATTGATATTGTCTTGGTCGAGATTAAACACTGAGAGTGACCACAGGGCCTCTTCCTGTGACAGGGAAAGAGTCCTTATTGGACATGGATTAAATTGCTATGCAATTGAACTGGTCTCTGACTCCCTCTCTACAAATAAAATGTTTTTAAGTTAAACTGTCAAACAAAATGCATTACTATGGCACATTCATGTTTGTGAGAAATAAATAAACTTGTAAAATACATTTTAAGTAGGGTTTGAAGGATTTTATCTCTTTGATATTGGAAACATTGAGGACTTCCTCAGTGTCATCTCTGGTGCAAAGCCCATGCTTGGTTAATGTGAATGTACCATCATTTACCCCAACAAGAGCTTGCGTTCACACCCACAAATTATGCTGGGGGGGTTAGAAAGAGCCTATCAGTTCAGTTTTGCATTTTTATTTGTAGGTTTCCATTCCATCTTTGACATGACCTCATCTCAATCTAATCCAGTGTATTCGATTTACCACCTGATATTTCACAGAAAAACGAAAACAGTGAATGTGCACTGACTGTTTACACGTGGGTTTAAGTGAAAGAAAAGCATCTTGGTGGTGGAGTTTCGGACAGAGAAACCGCCTCATCTACCGTGTTTGTGTGCTGCCATATCTAGATTTATGTTGGCATAGATAATCTGATGTCCAGAGGGCCACAGCTATGTTCTTCTTGGCAGCTCGAGATCAGAGGAGACAGTTCAGAAACACTGAAAATGTACGATCTGTATTGTAGAGATGAACATTTTGTGTAAAATTATGATAATGCACGAATTTTGGAAAGGGTCTTTAGGATGTGTAAAAGGAAAATAAGGTTAATTTATGACAGATTTGCCTTTTATAGATTCTATTTTTGGGGGGGGTTCAGAAAGTGAAGGTCAAATTGAAGGTTAATGTGAATTTGAAGACAATTTAAGGTCTGCATTGGATATGTCATGCAATGGGGTAATAACAGGATTGTAAAATTTCAATAAATACTTTTATGAAATTAAGAACTTGTGTTGTGCTGTGTTGTCATTGCTATATAGATTGTCTTTTTATTAACTTAATTGTAACTGAACTTTAAACCAACTGCTGTGCCAATAAACAAACATTTTTGTATTAACGGGCACCAAAAACCTTGTGGCAGTAGAGATGGTTTGATATGTTTATGAAATTGGGCAATTGTAAGAGTATTAAAATTCATCTCCTCCTGCTGATGATTCATCAGAGTAAAATGTCAGTGGAAATTTCCCTCACAAAAATACTTGGAAACCATTTCCGTCTGCACAATTTAATAAAATGAAATACCAGCAGTCAAAATGTAAAAACAAGATACAACAACAAACAAATGTCTAACAATGCAGAAATACACAAATTTGCAGTCTGTGTGTGTGCGTGTGTGTGCCCATGTTTGCACGGCAAGTAGGTCACATTTTCCCCTCCTTCTTGACCTTGAGGAACTCTGCCATGTTGGAAAAGTATTTCTGGTTGGCCTCAGCCACCTTTTTCTCTGCTGCCTGTGGATTGACGATTTCTAGCCCCTGCGGAGAGAGCGGCAGAAACGCTCGGTAAACCTGTGGTGATCCAACACAATCAGTTCCAGAGGGCTGGCCCTTCATTCTTACCTGCAGAGGGGTGAACGCCACGCTGGAGCTGGTTCCTGAGGAACGGTCCCTGACTGTAGATTTTCCACCGTAGGTCATGCTCTGTTTCTGTAACGTCCTCTGAGGTGGCACGAAACGGACGGGACACGGGCACAACAGGTGGACAGGTTAGAGCAAACTAAGACAAGTGGAGGATTTAGGTGCAGTTGGAATGATAGAGGGAGTTTACCTGAAGAGATTTGGAGATGCGAGCCTTGGTGGCTTCATTGACCTGAGCCTGCCTGACACGACCACTGCCACTCTTCCCCAGCTGGCCCAGACTGAAGCCCAGATCCTCTTGATATGCATCATCTTCAATCTAAAACACCACGACAGGGATCAATGAAGGACTATTGCTGGCTACTGCAGCCTAGTAACATGTTCAATTGGTCCTCCAGAAATACGTTTTTGATCAACTTCATTGCCTTCAATACTAGTTGGGAGAAAAAACAAAAACAAAGTAAGGACATTCCATGTCCACTGACCTCTGCAAAGGTCATTCGGTTGGCATGCTTCCTGATCTCTGTCAGTCCGAGACGCTCCTTCATCTTTCGATACCTTAAGGAAAACAGGAGGAAGAATGCGTTTAAGTTTGGCCACAGAATACAGATGCTTGGATTTTTTTTAATGCAACAGATGCTATGTACCTCCTTCCACCCCTCTTCTTCCTCTGTCCATCTAAAGGGGCTGGCAGAGGCTTCACCTGCTTCACTGGCGGAGGCTCCTGCCATTTATCAAACTTCCTCTCAATTTCTTCTTTGAGATCGTAACCGACCTATAGAGACAAAGAAAAAACAGTAAGTGGCAGCCAGAGATGAATTTTTAAAAAATGGCTGACCGCAAACATGGCCGGCACCTGACCTTGCCCAGGGAGCTCTCGTGGAAGCTGTCCACCCGGGCGGCCAGGGTGCACTTCGCTGCCACCAGCCGAGCCGCTTTCCTCCGCAGGTCCTACAGACAGAAAAGGACATCTTGACAACATGTGGAGACAATAAACAAGTTTTATGCCTACAACATCTTCCCATTGATATTTGGAAAGAGCACAGGTGCACTCACGGGCGGCAGGGACTGCACCACGTCGCAGTGGTAGATGAAGCCGGTGTGAGGCAGCAGGGAGGTGCTGCTGAAGCCGGACAGCGTCCTCCTCTGGGCCCCGAGCAGCATCAGGTTGCAGGCCGGCATCTTGGACAGGTTGGTGAGGCCTCCAGCGATTCCTGGGAAGCCAGAGCAGACGTTAAGATATGTCGCTTGTGGTTTTTTCACCATGAGATCCAGGGAACGGAGAGCATCTCCCACCCATGATTTTGGCCGCGGTTGATGCTCCGACGATGATGGAGAGATTGGGAGCGATGAAGGACATCCTGGACTCCACGTATTCGTAGATCTTGTGTTTGGACTGGTTGAGCTCCAGGGCCATGTCGCATGCCTCCTCCAGCTGTTTCAGCTCTTCCTCACTCAGCAACGACCTGAAACAAAGCACCAAATAAAACACCTGCAGTAACCTCGGGGATCACAGGAGGCAGCGAGCTGTTCTCATCGGAAACAACAAAACTGTGGCATAGAAAATGTTGTGATGATTCTGCTGAACTGCATCGTGATTCATTATAATCATCATTACAATTGGCGTGTGTGTGCGTGTGTGTGAGTAAGAGGGATGGAGACGTGACCTCAGACTCACCCTTGTGTGGTTGAGGCCGTGACACTGACGACCATTATAGTGGCATTAGTGAGGATCTGCTGCAGAGTCTCATTGTTTTTGCACTTGTCCAGGTTGTTTCCCAGCTCCTGAGCAGCGCGCGCACACACACACAAACACACGCACACATACAGACAAGCTGTTGCATAAATACTGCAGACTAGCTGCGGCGTGTTGGCTGAGGGATCAAATTAAGCCTTACTAAAATATTAAAAACTGTTCACAAAACACAGACATGTTTCTTGGACTAAATTGGGATTTGCAGAATAAAAGACGTTGTGATAGCAATAATATCTAGTCTTTCACAAGATTTAAATAGTGTTGCAACAATCCCGTTTCAAACCTAGCCTCCAGCAACTGGGGGAAATAGTTAAGCCACACGAGGGCGCTGTCCCGCCATCACAAGGAGGCTTTGGGATGCGATGCCGCCGCTGTTGTCTCCTTTCTCACCTTCACTGTTCGAATGTAGTCCAACGAATCGGGTACCAGGGACTCTAGCTCAGGGAATCTCTTGGAGTATTTGTCACGGGTAAATTTATGGATGATATCTGGAAATAGAAGGAGCGCAACAGAATGAAATTTGTGGAAACAACATTAAATAAAATGTTTAGCATGACTTGATCATTACTCAAACTACACCACACGTCATGCGTCACATTCTAACAGACTTAAATAATACTCTGGGTGAAATATTATTTGTCACTCCAATTCCAGGTAAATAAGTAGATTAAACTGATAGACACAAAATAAGCTCCCAGCTATCATGACTGAATGCACACATGTACTTAAATAGCAGGTCCGTGCTACATGCAGACTTCTTGTGAAACTCAGTTCTAGATAGGTGACGCCTGTCTCGGCATGATGATGCTTTTTACCACCTATTTGCTGCTTCTGCAACTGCACTTCATTTGCTTCCTACGGACAATGTGCTGCAATGGAATTTGCCGACTGGCGTCACTACAGGCACATCTTGCAGAATCTGTGAACTTACTGAGCTCGTTGTCAATCTCCACTGTGAGGTTATTGGCTGCAACAATCAGTCTGTACTCTGGGTCTGCTTCCACCGGGCCACAAACTGAGAGAAATGAAACAAATACATCCAATCCTGATCCTGTCATTTACACTTCGACCAGTTATGACGACGTTAACAGTGCACAAAAGCAAATGAATGGTTGTGTGCATCATACTGACCCTCAGAGTTCTTCCTCTGTTTTCCAATATACACAGAGATCTTGTCCATAATCTCTGAAAACTGCAGACACAGCAAAGTTACTCAGCAGTCAACAAGGAGAGCAGAGCTGACTGGACAAAAATCATCTCAGAGGAAAATAGGACCTGTTTGCTGTTGCGAAGTTTGGCAATGGAGGCCACACTCTCAGCTTTGCTGTAGTCCACCTCCATCTCCTCTGGTATGTCCTCAAGTCCTCCCTCCGTCCTTCCAGGGGCTGCCTCACCGTCGCTCTCCCCATCCTCTCCATCAGGATAAAGGCCATCATCGCCCTCATCACCTGCCTCCTCCAGGTCAGCCAGCAGTTCGTCTGCCAGAGACATCTGCAAGGACGAATAGGGGGAAAATGGGACTTTGGCTACCAGACAATAGTGAGATCATTTGGAAGGATTGTGTGGGTCTTCTGGTTGACTGCAAGCACACCCTGACCATATGTCGTTTATCATTAGGAACCTGTAAAGATGCTTCAGTCACATCTTTTCGTTTGGTTCGGCGTCATAAGGACTGTCAAGTGCCAGATAAACGAAAACAAATACATGTGTGCTAGAGAGGGAAAGGACAGGAGAGGAGGAGAGTAGAGGTATGTAAAATGGTGGAGAGACCAGAGCCTCGGAGGTTAAGAGAATGCAAAGAAGGCAGAGGAAGAGGGAGAGAAAAGGAAATAAGAGGAGAGTAGAGAAGTCGTCAGTAATGTAAAGCGTTAGCTAGTTAGCCAGTGAGTGCTAGCAGACAAACGTTGGGCGAACGCTGTTGTTCTTACTGTTACGCACTCACCTCGACACGTCAAACTCCACTAAACAGGAAAGTCGGAAAAGCTGAACTACTTTCGGGACTCCGACAGTTACTTCGGTGAGGAATTAATTCTCTCACAGCGATATTTTCGGATTACCACCTCAGTTGTGCGTTTACGGCTGGTGATTTGGCGCACACGTTATACGTCATCCATCGCTCGCGTGGCTTCCTGGGAGATTGAGCCATTTGGGGAGCAAGTTCTGGCGACTAGGAAATATAACAAAAAACTAGGAATTTCCAAACCCCTAGATTCTGAAGATTCTCAACGATAAATGATGAAATAGCACATGCAATATTAAAGGAATAGTTACACACAAGGTTCACTTTTTGTTGTTTTTATTTCTCCTTGTTTATACATTATCCTTTGAAAACAATTGAAACAATACAGGTGTTAACCCAACATTTAAATCGACTAAACAAATGGACTAGTTGGACCTCGACTGCATGATGGACTGTTATCATAAGAAAATTTGGTAACTTAACAGATACACAAACATATGGGGATATTTACCAATGAAAGGTGTCCATCTGTCATGCTAAGCTACATTAACTGTCATCAAACAACAGAAAAGAATGGCAGCTAAAAAGTCATAGACGTTCAAAAAAAGAAAACATTACCAGACGCAGCTCTATACAGATATATTGACAAGTAAAATTATACAAAATATTTTTTTTTAGCAATCGCGACGTTTGGGAAAATAATTTATTTGATATGAAGAGCTGGATAGTTTTTAACCTGGATGCATCTTGCCCCAAACATAATAAAAAAGAAATGTATGCAATAAAAATAAATAAAGTTGGATAAATAAATATATAAACAAATAAGCGAATAAACAAATATACAAATAGATAAGGAAGGGAGGGAGGAAAGAAATAAATAACTAGGAAATACAAACAAATAAATAAATTAGGTAATAGAACAGAGGGGATAGACTCATTGAACAAAGTATGAAGAAACAGCTTGTTTCTTTTTCGTGCAGCCTAAGAATACATTTAAAATCAAACAGCTGTAAAATGATATTGTATACACTTGTATTACAATATTTGTACAAATGTTGAGTATTCTCAAATACAGGAGTCAAGCAATTTCTGTTCCCAACTGCTGCCTACAAGAATAGATGACTGCGATGAAAAACATTTTAATAAAGAGAGGACTGGTATCCAAGCGTTTACATAGACAATGAATGACCAAAGAAAGTGCATTCCCCGCACACCTGGGGAGAAATACAACCCAATGAAGCAGAAAAGAGAAGATAAGCTGGTACACAGCAAGACTCCCACTGCATAGCTGTCAAATCTGTCTAAGCTTTTACAAAGCTCCAAGCTCCTCTTCTCCTCGTGTATGCTGCCTCTTCTAAAGATTTTTGTAGCCGGTGGCTAAGAATAAATTCTGTAAACAGTGGCAAAACAGGAGCTCAACAACCCCTCTGTCACACAAAGTCCTGCTGCTGGTATACCTGGAATGTGTCCAGCTTTTAGAATGGGGAGTCCTTCTTTTCCACTTGCCCATTTGATAAAAAAAATAGCTTCTGACTGAGCGGCTGCTGCAGCTCCATCCAATCCCTCGGCGACATCACACCAAGTGGGAGTCATCGGCAGGGCTGACAGTGAAACGCGAAGGTGTCACTGGCTTGGTTCCCACCGACGACCTTGGTTTGATTGACAAATCTTCCTTCCGTTTCGAATCTTTGCTTTTGGTGTTCGCCCCTGTGATGAAGACAAATAGCCATAAAATTAAACATTGAGCATTAAACCTCGACACATACGCTTGACATTATTGTTCTCTTGAGCTACAAAGGTAACAAAATAAAAACTAATCACAGAGCTATCAAATCCATCATCCAAAATAACATCTTCCTAAACCTTTGAGTGAGTAATATGTATGATCACTAGAGCATTCAATTCCAATGTTATGTGGTGGATTTATGTGTTTTCTGTGCCTTGCGGGATTTCTGAGCGCAAGACGTCATTAATCAGTGAAATGAGACGCTGAGCGTATGAGATGGAGAGAAGAAAGTCTCAAGACCAAATGTAAATGTGTTGAGAAACACGAATTGATCATGGATGCCTGCTTGCTTGAATGCAGGATTTATGTCCCGCTCAGTGCTGCGTGTCAGAGTGTGGGAGGGAAAATTGCACAAGATTAATTCTGGCAGCATATTTGGAGGGGGGGGATGGGTGGAAGTCATGGCTTTCTTTGGTGCGTGGGCACAGGTCGCTGCTATCATGTTATTCAGCAGCACAAAGTTATGATGAACAGATCATTCCAAACAGAAACAAATCAGGCAAATGCATCTCTGGAAAAAAAAAACAGATAATGTCCCCCTCAGGTTCCGTATTTGATCATGAGCGAGGGATATGAATGGATTTACCATGTAAATCCAACTTGGCGCTTTTGACTGTCACGGGCGCTGGGCTGGTAGGTGCCGAGGAGCTTAGCTCATTCGTGGGCGTTTCCTGTGGCAAGACACAGAAATGGAAAGATCAGGGAGGCTGTTTTCCACCTGATAATATTGTAATTATATTATGGAACCTGTGGAACATACCTGGTCAAACAGGTAGACCGTGACATCGTCAAAAAACGACACATTTCTCCCTCTGTCCTTTTCTCTGTCCATCGGTTCCTTGGGTGACTTCAGCAGACTCCTCAAACCGATGCGTTTGTCCACATCCGTTTCCGTGACCACAATCACCCTTCGTGAGCTTTCGTCCTCTTGCTCATCTTCCTCCTCGTCGTCGGGGTCGCTACCTGACGGCAACCCTCTACGTCGACCGATCCGCCCTCCAATGCCTCCGTCCCCAAACCCTCCTTTGGACGTGGGGAGGGGAAGAGTCAAAGCCAGAGGGGGTAGAGCCAGAGACAGACGTGCAAGTTTGGCTGGGGAAAATGAAAGAATAGGACAGAGACTGAGACAGAATTCTCTCATGGCCCCCCCACCATAAAAGACACCATCTTTTTTGCAAGCAATACCGCAACCAAGCATTAATACAGCAGTGTAAGAAAAAGAACTCATACACATCGCTGATAAGCTATTTAGCGTTAAAGCTACCTTTCATTGCTTGGTTGGCACTCGGCTGAGGAGGTGTGAACTCTGGTTGCTCCTTCACAGTTTGTGGCTCAGTTCTACTTTCGTCAGACTGGCTGGTGGCCTGAGGGGTGGGGGGCAACTCCTGCTCCTCTGGGCTACAAGATCAAATAGGAGAGACCGCGAGTGGAACAGTGTTAGACTCCTCAAAGAATTTTCTCAGACGTGCCCGGTAGTTAAATTTCTGATCGGAACCACACCTTTCATATTCTTTTCCATCATTCACAGTGATCGGCTCGTCTTGGCTGCCCAAGAGTTCTTCCCCCCAGTGACGCAGGGTAGCAGTGTCTTTGACAGATGATCCCCAGAGGACATTTGTTTGAACGTTCTCACTAAGAGAGAACTGCAACCTTTCCTCACACACCTGAAGAGCCGCAAGGACAAAAATATGAGGGAAGACGTCTCACAAACACAAAAGAAGTGCAGCACATCATGTGTTCTACGCACCTGCATCATGAGGCCATTCCTGGTGGTCAGTTTTGACAGAGTTCCCTGGTCCTTTGCCTCGCAAGGGGTGTGGGATGGTGATAGGCATTCTGGGTCCTGCATGATGGGTCCCTCCTCTTGGGAGCACGGCTGGGCCTCCGGGTCTTGAATCCCACATGGCGTCGATAGCGGACTTGACTCGATAACATTATCGGACCCATCAGAGCTGCCATCTAGTCCTACTTTGAAATCTACCCTGACCACCTCAGAGGACGGAGCGTCTGCGTCTTCATCTCCACAGCTTGATTTCTGATCTGGTGTTTTCTTGAGAGATTCTAGGAGCTCAAGGTTCCCCAAGAACAGATCCCCCAGATTGTCCCCTTCATCTCCTGATATGCAGCAAAGTTGTTCAAGCTTTTCAAAATCTTCCAGGGGCTCCTCTTCTAAATCTTTCCACTCTGAGATCAGTAGCTCTGGGAGTGTGTGAAGTGGTTGTTGGGGCGAGGATGGGGCGGAACCGCATGTTTTCTCAGAATGGTCTGGTTGGTTAACTTGATAGTCTGTGTCGGTTGTGTGGTGAACCTCGTGGTTCTGCATCGCATGCTGTGTGGAGCGGTTTAGATTGACTAAGATCCCTTTATTCTGCGTTGCAGCTGGCAGGAACTCTCGCCGAGGTGTGTCGGTGACAGCTGGGGTGTGAGCTGCGGTGATGTACGGCTCTGTCTCTGTGCCAGCGATAAAATCGTCTAGATTAATGTGACCAATAAAGTCCTCTCCCTCTGTAACAGATGGTGGAGGGCTTGGAAAGGAATCGTCCAAACTCTCCAGTTTATCATCTTGCACGTCGAGGTCCACGCTCGGTGGTGGGCTGGGGAAATCCACTGAGCTGAAGTTGTCTACCTGGTTGTCTACTGTCTCTGGTTGAGGGTGAGACTGGTCTGTCTCCTCCTGCATTGGAAAACCAACGTCTTCCGGAGACATGGAGTGGGACAGAGCTGAAGCGCCCACGTAGTTCTCCTCCATGTTCACAGTGCTCATTCTTGGTTCTGAATTCTCCGAGGCATGCCACACACCCACGTCTGTTCTTGAGTCTGTATCTGGTGGAATGTCTTGGAGGTCTGAGAGGTTCTCTTGAGGATCTTGAGTGTTGCAGGCTGACGTAGTGCATCTTTCATCGTCTAGGGAGCAGCTGACAAAGTTTTCTGTGCCAGGACTTTCACTAACATGTTCTGGTGGTGTCTCTGCTTGTAGCTGGCTGAGACAATTTGGGGTCCATCTGTTGAAATTCTGATTCTCCTCTTCATCCATTGGTGCTCCGTGATCGCCTTTGACCACCTCTGAACAGGATGGGATCTTTCTCACTCCCTGGTCCGAGGTCTCTTGCTCTGGAATTTCTATGTTCTCGACTCCAGCGTCTATGTTGTCTTTTCTCCAAACTCTGTCAACATTGTCAATCTCTTTTAAGTTCTCAATGTTTTCCTCTTGTTGAATCTCCACAGTTTGAATGTCTTGCTGGTCTCCAATGTCTACAGAACCACACCTTACCCTGATTTCAGGACTGTGGGGATGCCCCTGTCTTTCATCATTCCAGGTTTCTTCACTGCCCTCCAAGACGGCAGGGTGAGGTTCACTCCCCGCAAGTTCGTTGTTTTCCTCAGTGTCCCAGAACTCTTGATCCACCACGAGCCGTTCTCTAACTTCCCATGCCTTGTTGCTAAAGCCTGGCAGGAACTCAGAGCCGAGCTCAAGTTCTTGATGCCTCTTCTCAGGTGATGCCCACTGGTCATTCTCATGAGGCCACATGTGCAAATCCCTTTGTGAACCACGGTGGCAATCAAATTCATGGCTGTCCAAACCCTCTCCTCTCTCCTCTCCATCTCCAACAGAGTCCCACAGCTGCTTGGTTTTCAGATCTTCAGAAGAGTCTTCATCCACACCATTGGCAGACTGCGCCTCCCTCCAATCAGGGCTTTCTGCCTCTTTCTGGGGCGACTTTTCCAGCACCGCATTACTCAGCTCAGCAGCAGCCAGCTGTTTATCGGAATCCATCGCGACCTCCCTTTTTGTGTCCTCTCCATCACCTGTGTATTGCAGGTTCCTCAAGCCGAGCTCATTTTTGTCAGTGTGCTGCATAAAAAAGGCCAGATTCTCTTCACATTTCTCGGGCTCCTCAACTCCTTCCTCTGCCCACGATGGACCCGTCGGACCGCCTGTTTCATCATCAGTGGGTCGACCACTACTGGGTTCCACCGTGGATTGTGTATTATTGCAAACTCTCTCATCGTTGGTTTGGACTCCATAAACTTTGTATAATCTGGACTCTCTATTGTCAAATTGCGAACCAAATTCTGAGAAATCGCTGTGTCTGTCTGTGATGCTGTTTTCTTTGTTACCTGGTCTCAGTTCGGAGGTGTCGGAGTGACTCCCAGAGAGACAGTTAATCAGACTATCTGTCTTGGCAACACTCTTAGAATGGAGATTGAAGTTGTTGTCCTCAGCTTCTTGATATGTGCAGTCAGTGATTTGGGAGACAATGCTGCCTGTGTAGTGGTTCTCTATTTGGTATCCGTCGTTGTTCCGAAGCGCTTTAAGCGGCTCTTCATCTAATTTTGAGAACAATTTGTCAATGAGGTCAGCGCAATCCTTGGCCTGGGGATCACCAGGGAGCGCACCCGAGCTCATGTCTCTGCTGTCATGATGGAAAATTCCAGAATCGCCTCTGTGTGCAGATTGAGGCCCATTACCTAAAATATCTTGATGTTTGCTGGTGTCACTCTCGGGAGCATTTCCGTACGTCTCTTCCTCAAACAACTCAATGTGCGTCGCCTTTCGGCTGTGTGTGGCATTTGTGTTGTTTTTTAAGGGGCTTTTCCCCCCTAGTTCCCCGTCCTCCTCCACCTCGGTCCTCTCCTCTATTCCCATCAGCGTTCCTCTGTCGGCACTTCGGCCGCTGCTCGTCCTGGGCCCACTCAGCCCATCGCCACTCCTTCTGTTCAGCCCGTCCGCCTCCCAGTCGCTGTCTGAGAAATAGGCGGAATCTCGATGTGGCGTCTCGTTTCCCAAAGCCCTCCATCCACCGCTTCCCATCCCCGCGCCTGTCCACGAATCACTTGGCGTGAGGCCGTCTGCCGAGCTGGAGGTCATAGGAGACAGGACAGAGTCTGTGGGTGTGATGAGCGACATATCAGAGGACGGATCCCAGTCGGGGGTGGTTGGAGTGGCAGCGGGTGTAGGTGCACTTTGGTCTCTCATGTGGTGCTGCTGTAGATTTGCTCTTTCAGCCTGTTGCGTGTTCTCATGCCTTTGAGAAGATGAACTTTTACTGCTTTCTGCATCGCCCACTGCGGTGTCCTGAGCGTCATTTGAAGAACATTCATCACCCTGACCTTTGCATTCGCTCTCCAAATCACATGAAGCGGGATCGGTGTGTTCTCCCCTCTCCGGGCTGCTAACTGATGGACCGTCTTTCCTCATCTCTCCATTCTGTACAGCAGCATCCGCATCCTGCGTTTGGACAGAATCGCTCTCTTGCGGCAGCACAGAGACGAGGTCGACCGCACCCTCGCTGGACTTGAGAGAAGAATTCTCTGCCAGCTCCCCTCCTCGGGCAGGTAAGGCTGGGCCGGTTGTGCAGTCGTCCTCCTCGTTCTGACACGTGAGCAGTTGGTTGTGTAAAAGGCCATTTTTAGGCATGATTTCTGAAAAGACAAAATCATGGCGTTGGCAGTGGGGAGCTGAGTTGGGCTTTGTGTCAGCAGTGTCCTGTGCTGCGTGTGAATCATCATTACCTTGGCTGTGCTGTTTAGCCATTTGATTATTTGAAGCTATGTGGAGGACGGGGATCTCAGGTCTCAAGGTGACCTTCAACTCGTTCTTTTTGGCACGCTTGGTGACCTGCGCGTAGATGGCCTCGGTCTGTGCATCTTCTTTGCCCTTGCTGGATGCCCGTATGGAGCTCTCCGACTCAAAAGTGATGGTCTGTGCCGAGTTTGGGTCGATGCAGATGGATTCATATTCGGGGGAGAGAGGAGTGGGAGAGTAGGACACCTCCACCTCCTCCTTGCTGGTTGCTGCTGTGTTTTGCCTTGATATAATTTCAGTCAGAAAGGTCTCAGCTGACTGGATCTCCTTGAGGAACTCCTCCCTGCTCATTTCCGCCTTGTGTCGTTCCGTCTCGGTTTGCTCCGATTTGGACGCCTGCTCTCCGATAGTCATGTCGGACAGGAGCGAGCGCGACCTCCTGATCCCCTTTGAGTAGGCCTCCTCAGCCTCGGTGTACGAGGGAAGGCCAGGAGCACATACGTATGGCCGTAATCTGGACAGCGCAGGATAGAGATATTTTACCGTGTCGCTCTCCAGTGCGCCCTCCTGTTCCCCAGCTATCTTTCCCGTATCTATCTCTGTGAGGAACAGATCTCTCTGGAAGGATTCTTTCGTGATGCCGCAGTCCTCCTCCGCCGACGCTCGGTTTGCCTGTTCCTGGGCTCCCCAGGCCTGACCGGCTGAGCCCAGCTCTGTGATCAGTGAGCGGGACCTCCGCATCCCATGGTTGGGCAGCACAAAGTTCCTCCATATTTCCCCATCTTTGGTCTCACCTTCCGCCTCTGCCTCATCCTCCCAAACGGTCTCCGGCTTAGACTCACCGCATTCCGTCACGCTGGATATCTCTGTCAAAAACAGGTGCATAGGGGACTTCTTAGCGGCAGCTATGCTCTCTGCCTGTAGCTCAGCATCCTCTCTCCAGATGGCGGGGAGGATGGTGTCCAGGCGTGACTGGGTCCTTTTCATGCCCCGGCAAAAGAGCTCTGCCGTGGCCGGGTCTGCATCTTCGGAGAGGCTGGAGCGCGGGACGTTGGCGCTTATGCTTGACCTGTCGGGGGACATGAACGGAGAGTCGTCCTCATCCGAGTAGGTGGGACTGGATGACGACTGCCTCTCCATCTGAGGGTTGGCGGACTGAGCCCGAGGTAAAATGCGGTAGACGGGGCGCAGGGGGTTTTCTCGGCGGACAGGGGAGTCAAAGTCTTTTACGCGGGAGAGGGAGGCGACGTTTTTGTGCGACGTCGTCGCAGCCTTGCCGCCGCTCTCTTTCTCAGACAGGTCGCTGGTCAGAGGGTCTCGGACGTATTTTTGCGGCTGACTCTTGCTGTAGCCGGGGCAGTTTCTTTGTTTGGAGTGAGGAGGGAGAGGGGGAGGGCACATTTGGGCCGCGGGGTAAATGGGGTG
>OMPJ01021449.1:2480-13618 GCA_900312935.1 Carapus acus
GGTCTTGCCTAAAGACCCTTACTGGATGTTCGCCCTGATCAGGGTTCGAACCCCTGTCAACCGTGTTGAAGTCAGCTGTCTTAACCATTGTACTTTCCAGCGAATAAACAAACAAACAAACAAACAAACACACACACACACACACACACAGCGGATGAAACATAAGCACTATAAAAAAGGATAGTGGAGTTTACTCAATTTTCAGCATTTAATCACATAGGCAAAGCCTTTAGATGTGTGGAAGGAAACACACACACACACACACACACACACACACACACACACACACACACACGTGCACACGCACACACACCCAGCCCTGCATACACAACTCAAAGGAGCAAGTAGAAATCTGGAGTCGCAGCAGGGTAATTTGCATTGAAGTGGTGTGATGAATATTCATGGTGCTGGATGTGGATGCCAGAGCTGCGAGCTGCACTTGGCCACCATGATTATTTATGAAGAAGCTCTGGCCTTTTACAGATGCTTCACGCGGCGCCAAGGAGCGACTTATTGAAGGTTCAGGGCCACTCGCTATTGAACACTCAGCATCTTTGCCTATTTAATGCTACATAAATAAATAATGGGATCTCGGAGGTCTCACCGCTTTAATTGCAGACATTGAAGGCTGTTATGGGATAAATTTTTGATTTTGAAAACTCGATAAACTTTTGAAAACTTGAAGCGGAAGGTTTCACGCATTCACAAAGCTCCTGCCTGATGACTTTCGCCCATAAATGTTTGACTCGATTTTAAGCGTCGACTTTGATGGCAGGATTTTCTTTTCCAACACTCGTAAGAAATGATATTTCCTGGCTAGGAGGCATCTTTACAACTTTAATTAACACGTGGTCACTCCAGGCGGGTGCTTTATCTGGATAATAACGTGAAATGTCAGGCCTCATAATAAAAGGCATCGATTCGGGGGCGCTAGTGAGCACCTCGCCAAGTGGGCGGTTTGTGGCCTCCCTCCCCCCCCTGCACGTCTGAATTATTCATCCACTCATCCTTCCACTTAATATTCTGTCAACTTTTCTGGTCTGACTTCACCTGGGCCCGTGCGGGGCCATTGGATTAGTGTTTTGTGAATCCTCATATTTCTGGGCGCACAGATGATGTTGTTCTCTTCAATCAGTTGCAATCTGAGCCGAGTCTGTTCCCACTTATCTCCTAACGTCATTTGGAGAATTTATTTGCGAGGAAACATCCACTGACAGAGAGGAATTATGTTGCCGGGGCAGAGTTTAATTCTGGATTCTGGAGCAGAGCGGCGCGGTTGCCCAGAGACCGGGAGGCGGTGGGTTCGGTTCCAGGCCGAGCGAGGCGCCGAAGCCACGCCCACACCGGCGTCAGCTGGTCCCACGAGAGAATTCCCCGCATTCCCCGCCCAGTCTGTAGGGGAAAGTTGTGAGTCATCGGGATCATCAGGAAATGTGATGACGGTGTTTTCCTGTGGCTTTCTGTCCTTGCAGACACTCTGCATGACACAAAGTGAATTTCTGTAGGGAAGCGGCTCACCTAAATATTCATTTGAAAGTCGAGGGTGCTTCCCGTCTCCGCTCTCAGTCCCCGATAACGCCGCGGGCCCTGCTCTCCTCACGGGACAGCTACACAAACCACAGAGAGAGAAACGCCTCCAACGGTCTGAGCGCCGACCTCGCCCGTAATCGCATCACTTTTCATTTCTCCTGATGGATGTCATTCACCTCAGCAGACTCTTGAACTCCTGCATCAGGCCAGCAACCCCACTCTCCTCCCAGTGCAGAGAAGTTTAGCATCCAACCAATACTGCACAAACAAATGACCAATTTGCCTCATTTGATGGACTAAAAAATAAATTGTCTCCTTTTTGACACCTATAAAGCAGGATGATTGCGTGATGGGGTGTAACTTTCTCTCCCTGACAGCAGAAATATTGATAGACTTCTTTGCCCCCCCCAACACCCCCAAAGTCCAATCCAATCTCCTACCCCGACTTTGTAAATATATTTTCAGAAAAAGTGAATTATATTAAGCACTTTCCGAAAATTGCCTTGGAGGAGGAGTGTCTGTGCTGCTTGGAGATGATGTTTGGGAATTGGGGGTCCAACAAAATGAGATTTTGTTCTATTGAATTGGTGCGTTAACGAAAACGGTTCAACATGTTTCATTATTAAAAAGCTTAAGTGAAGAGAATGTCTCCTTCCGTCGGAGAGAGTGCGAGAGGTGCAAATCTGCAGAGCGCTCGCCACTCCAGACATTGCAGACGTTTCTTATTTATGTCATTATGTACATACTCACTTATTTATTGAGAAACGTCTCAGCGAGAATGTTGTGAAGCTTTGAGAGGATGGAGGATGAGTAGGATAGAAACCATAAACAGCAACTAGCAGAAAAGGGTTCAAAGGTTGGGCCAGTAAACTGAGATGGGAACTGTTTTGCATACGGAGAAAAATATGGACTTTGTTCTGAAAGGCAGCGTTTTCCGTGCGACCCTGAGCAGCGAGCGCAAGGCCTCGTGAGGCCGATGAATTCATTACATCTTTGCTCAGCATCTAGAGTTACTTCAGGCTTCAGTCTCCACAAACAATCCACAGCAGTGTTTATTTACTCGCACCCGACTGTCACGCCAGCACTTGAAATTCAGACTCAAATTCAAAGTAAAATGTGAAAACATCTGCACGGCCATCTTCTCCTGCTTAATGATGATGTGATGCACATCTGAATTGTACGGTGCAAATGGCCATTTGCGTTGGCTGTGATCTTTTTTTGTAAATGCTGTTTGGAAGGATTGTAAAACAACAAAGAAAGAATCATCTACATTCACCTTAGAGGGGAGACGGTTCCGTCGTTTCAGCCTCTCCTCAAAAGGCTGCACAGGATGACTGTTTCAGGGACACTTTGCTGGTTTAGTGGTAGATTTGGTGGAGGCGCAGGCCACCATTGAAGAACAGCTCATTCTGTCACTTTGGATAAACAAATTCATCATTTGTCAAGTAAGACCACCGAGCAGCATCTGCCAGAACAAATTAGAGTGGCAATAAATCTGTGCAAACACTCAAAGCCGCTGCTGAAATTTCAAGAATCTTCCCACTAAAGTCTTTAAATCTCTCACAGATGCACTTGTGAATTTACCGCCATATTCAGGCAATGTTAACAGACTTCTTCACCACTGGAGGGAAACGTTTTAGAAGTTGGATCACATCCGACAAACCCCTGATTTCATTTCTGCTTGTTGACCCGTGTCAAGTTTATCACTGGTTTACATTGTCATGACTTGAATTCCTCACAATAAGGTCACATTTTACAGCGCAACATTGACCAAATGACCTTCTGGGACACGTGTGTGTTTCTGTCTGTCTGACTTGGATTTAGTTTTGTCTGTGTTGGTTGTTGTCTCGGTCTCCACTGAGAACTTAACTTTGCCTTGATTGTGTGTGCGTGCGTGTGTGTGCGTGTGTGTGTGCGTGCAGCTGAGAGCACATGCTGTGGATCTCAACGGCAATCAGGTGGAGAACCCTATCGACATTGTGATTAACGTCATCGACATGAACGACAACAGGCCCGAGTTCACACACTCCACCTTCAACGGCTCGGTGCCAGAGGGCTCCAAGCCAGGTATGGACACTCACACACACACACACACACACACACACTCGTCTCTCTCCTCTGGTGGGCCTGGGTGTGTGTCACGTGTCGTTGCGTTTGCAGGATCTTTTGTGATGACGGTCACGGCAGTGGACAAGGACGACCCAAAGACAGCCAATGGGATGCTGCGATACAAGATCCTGTCCCAGAACCCCCAGAGTCCCTCCTCCAACATGTTCACCATCAACAATAAGACGGGCGACATCATCACGGTGGCGGCGGGCCTGGATCGAGAGGTGTGTGTGTGTGTGTGTGTGTGTGTGTGTGTGTGTGTGTGTGTGTGTGGAGGTGTTTGTGTGCCTGTTCCAGGAGCCTTCAGTCAGCAGAGAAGAGATCACATCACGGCTGCTCGGCTTCGGCGCCGCTAAACGCACAGCTCACGACGCCCAATTATGCATCCGATACCTCCAAACCAGAATTGTTTTCGACAAACTGAGCCCGATTATGACAAGTTTAACTTACCGTGTCAGAAAATAATCCCGTTTTATTGGTGCAGAGAGTTTTTGCAGCGAGGGAGCTCGACGTCTCATTCACACTCTCACCATCTCAAAACAAAAGGAGGCTCGCGCAGACGAGATGGAATTAACGGCGTCTAAACGGATCAATGTGAAGAAAAATGGCTGCTGGGATGCATTACACACGTGCAGCGTTGAGGATATTTACGACGAATCAAATTTCAGCAGCACTTTGTAATTCCGGTAAATGGAACTTTACGGCCCATTTGCTAGCTCCCACTCTGTCCAAAGCTTTGTGCAAGTCTGCCTTTATTCGGCCAGAATCAGATTAACCCGCGTGTTAAACAAGGAATGAAAGGAGCGACTTGAGGTTCGAGGTCAAGATTATTTTATTTTTTGCAGTTCTTGGCCGGGTAGGTTATTACAGTTTTTCCAGCCGGTGTGCGCTGGCAGTGAGGCGTTGGGTATTGATTTGCTCCGGTAGTCCTCCCGAAACACGCTCAACGGTCTGGGTTGTGTTCCATTTTGTTTTTATTTTCTCTATTTCTCTTAAGTTCAGGCCAAACTCATTAAGTGTAAGTATTTACCGACGTATGTGGTGTTTGTGGAAATGGTTGTCCTTCACCTTCCCACTCCGCACAAAGAGAGACAATATAAAGGAGAGAAAACTCAAAGCACCATCTATTCTTATTAACAGGAAACGTAATTGGAAAAAAACTAAACAGCTCCAACAGAGTTAGCGCATTAATCTGAAAGAGCCATTAAACCAACACTATACCCCATCAGGCCAGCGCCACCTAGACCGGAAGCCCATTACGGCACCCTGATCCATCCTAAAACAGTCTGAAGGGACCCTGACGCTCCGCGCTGAAAAAACACAACACAACTCCTGCCGCACAAAAAGGAGAAATGTACAAATAAAGACCCACCGGACGCCCGCTCGACAGGGGGAGACGGGCTCCGCTGGAGAACTTGCATTAAAAATATATCACTTTCCCCTTTGATATTTTCATGAATTATGGAATTGTTTCCTGGCCATTTATATATATACACAGAGAGAGAGAGAGAAACACACACATGGCACACTCTGTGGGGTGCAGCAGCCTGATGTCTCATACCTCCTGCATATCCATCTATCAGTCTGCCGTCCTCAAGTAGTTCCTACAAAGTTCTAAGCTGTGTTTGTGACCTTCTGTCGCCCAAACGGGAGCATAACTTGCTGGATACCACCGCGTTTGGCTGTTTTGATAAACCGAGGTATCGGCCCCGCTCCTGTTTCTGCCATTAATCTCAAACTTGGTTTCATCACTAAATGAGGCTATTTTTCTGCAGCCGCTCGCTGTGAAGCGCTGCTTTGTCTCAGCCAAGTCTTTGGCCCGGTTTCCCCTCCAGAGAAGCGGCTTGGAGGCGGCGAAACCGCGAGTTGGACGCTGCTCTGGCTGTTTGGAGTCTCTGCTGCTTTTAGCTTCCAAACAGTTGGTAACTGTTGTGTTTTTGCGGCAGTTTCCAATTGTCTCTGAGAGTTTCTCGGTTCAAAGGGTTCATCGGACAGGTGCTCACGTCCCCTGAAACCCCACCCGCCTCTCGCCGCAGATGGCCCCCTGGAGGTCTTGCAGGGGGCAAAGACGCTTGAGGGACGTCCGGCAGAGACGCTGCCCGAGCAAAGCGGAAACAAAACCGGAACATCCAGCTGGTTTGTGGAATTCCAAACCTTTTGTTGGAGTGGGCCGCTAACGAGGCGCGTGAGGTCTGAGGTGCGGCGGCGCTCATTGAGAAGCAGGAGCCGCTTTGCTCCGCGAGCCCTGACGGGGGCGAGGCTCGGTTTGTCAGCTGGAGACGCTCACCGCGCAGAAACAAGCCGCGCCACCTCTGACAGCCTCGGGCTGCTTCCCCGATTATTTACCTTCAAGTTTTGGGCTTAAAGCATCAACGTTCCTACGAGTGAGTGAAAGTGTTGACTAATTATATCCACCCGCTCCTTTTTCATCCATTAAAATGATACAGCTTTTTCCTTTTGGAGGTATTAAAAAGGTAATTAAATGTGAGCGCCCGTTGAATCACCTCTGCAGGACGGCGTGGTTATTGAGGAGCCCTAATGGACTGAGTCACCGGCTCTAATCGCGCGGCGATGACAAAAAGAGCTGCTTCACTTTTCAAACCAATTTAAATCTGATTAGAATCCCATTACTGGAGCCACTACACCTTTCATAAAGCTGTGAAATATTTGTGGTCCTGCTCCGCTGCCTGGGACATGACGTCAAACTGATCCACCGCCTCTCGGGAGGAAACGGGGCACCTCAGATCCCCCTGAGCCCCAGATGCCTCCTCTAATCGAGGATTATGACCTCAAAGACAACCTTGAATTTCATGTCACGTCACCGTGCTTGACTTGGAACATTCTTCGTTGGAAGATTTCTGTTATTGGCACCCAACTCTGCCATTTGCATGCAAAAATGACACCCGTGACAACAAATCTGAAAGTTGTACTCCCGATTCACATAATATGTGATTGTCAGTATAGACGATTGCGATGCAGGACGCATTCTATTGAGTCCTGCATCGCATCGTCTGTACTGACAATCACATATTATGTGAATCGTGTTGGCCAGAGAGTTAATATTATATCATGGGCCAGAGATTTAATACTATCAGCATCGATGGTGGAGCCATGTTCCCCATCTTCCTCCCTCCAACCGTGCCAGCGTCTCCATTCAAATCAGCAACACAAGCATCTCCAAATGTCTGGAGCATTTCAAAGTGCTCTGTTCTTTAATGCCCATTTCAACCCAAACACTTCACAGTGCTCTCAAATTCAGTCTAGAAACCAGCGGAGCAGGCCACGCCCCTTCCCCTCAAAGATCAGAGCGGTTCATGCCGAGAAGCTGTTTGACTCTGTGCAGTATATATTAAATATATCACAATGTAGTAACCCCCCGGCAGGCGGACTGCAGGGGTAACCGGCTGCACACCTGGCTAATGAGCCAGGCCGTGATCAGTGCCATCATTAGCAGGCGCCGTTGTGGACATAACATGGCGGTGCTGTTTAGTGGAGCCCCCTCGCGAGGCAGCAGGCTCAAACCGCAGAGCTTTTTGCTTTTTATGGCAGCTCAGACGCTCCCCCGAAGTGGCACACCAAAGGAAGCCGAGGGGGCCGCGCCGCATACCGAGCGGCTCATTAACACGGAAGCCTTCACGTTTACCTCACATACACCTCGTAGCTTCCTGTCAGGATCCGATCGGAAGGAAGCGACGCTCCAGGGAAACGTGTACGCGCTCTGCTTTGTCTCCGAGTGTCATCTCTGGTCAGGGCTCAGCACAAAGCTTCAGCTGCTCTCCTGTTTCTGTCCCCAGAAAGTCACCCAGTACACGCTGATCATCCAGGCCACAGACATGGAGGGAAACCCCACGTACGGCCTCTCCAACACCGCCACCGCTGTCATCGCCATCACAGACGTCAACGACAATCCCCCAGAATTCACCTCCGACACGGTAAGTCCCCGCACACCGAAGAAGAAGAATTCGGATAAGTGAGTCTTGAGTTTTCAAAGCCTCCGTGAGTCTGAGAGGGTCGGCAGGTCGCCGGACCTGGTCCAGAAAGGCACATTCTAAGTGGTGAGTGTTCCTCCGAACATCTTAAAGACTCCCAGACGTTCCTTTGGGTCTCGTTCTAGTTCTTCGGAGAGGTCCACGAGAACAGGGTGAACGTGATCGTTGCCAACCTGACTGTGACCGATAAGGACCAGCCTCACTCCCCGGCCTGGAACACCATGTACCGCATCATCGCCGGAGACCACACGGGACGGTTCTCCATTCCCACGGATCCCACCACCAACGAGGGCCTGCTCACCGTGCTGAAGGTGAGATTTCACCTCCGCCGCACCACCTTCCAACACGGAAAACACACTCCAATACTGTTTCTCCTTTGCTGCCTGCGAAGGTTCTCGCTAGCTGCAAGTTGGGACCTGGACCTGGTTGGTTCTCCTACACATTTCTTTGGTTTTGGTTCCCGTGGCATCGCTCAGACAAGTCTCACTCAATGTCTGCTCACTGTTTCAATGTCCCTTTTCAATCTGAAATTTTGAGGAGCGGCTCAAAGTGCGTTTCCGCAGCACCGTCACCATCCCAGCTCGGAGCCGAGACCTCCGCCGCCGCTCCGTCTCGCTCTCGGCCGCGTGCTTTGAGTCTCTGCTCGCCGCAGAAGCAGTCTCTGCTCGAGTTTTTAAGGCTGCATTGTGAATGCCATCGCGCTCCAACCTGTTACCATGGACACCAAACCAAGAAAGCAGCGTTCCCCGCCTCACTGACACACACGCATATGACGGATGTGCGAAGCAGGCCTCATTTTATGCCTCATTTATCACCTGATCGCAGCCTTCTGTCGGTTGCTTTGGCTTCAGCAGAGCCTCTTGTTTACCCTCCGCCGCCGTCCCACAGACGGCTTCATTAATATGAGACTCTTTGGCGTTTGGAATATTATCGACAGCCCGGGGTCGCGAGGCGTTTGCCTGCCGACGCGTCGTCCCGCCCAAGACAGACGAGCGCATCTCTCTCTCTCTCTCCCCAGCCTATCGATTTCGAGCAGACGCGCTCCTTCATGCTGACGGTGGAGGCCGAGAACGAGGTCCCGCTGGCCCGCAGCATCCACCTGCCCCGCCAGTCCACCGCCACCGTGTCCGTCCGCATCCTCGACATCAACGAGAGCCCCGAGTTCACCCCCAACCCCAAGTCCATCAAACTGGAGGAGGGTCTGCCCGCCGGCTCCCTGCTGACCACCTTCACCGCCCAGGATCCCGACCGCTTCATGAGGCAGGCCATCCGGTAAGATCGCAGTGGCCGTTACACCCGATGGGCAGAACTGTAGTCAGTAATATGAATCGCTCCTCGTACCTCCGCGCCGTTCAGGGATGGAGAGCCGTTCATCCCCGAGTACCACACTTCAACCCCTCGCCGTCCCTCAGGCCTCCTGACACTCATCGCGCCTCAAAAAATGGGAGTGGGTCATTTCCAGAGAGAAACCTTTCCCTACTTTGAGAGTTACGAGCGACCAAGATGAGAAATCTGGATAAACAGAATTGAGTGAATGTAAATGTGCTGCACCTTTTATACTTGGACTGACAGTCCAGGACCTCTGAAATGAGTTTCCCCTTCATGGGAAATTTTCCTCCATTGACGCTCGTAATCTCAAAAGCGACGGAGAGGCAGGAAAACAAACTCTTTTCAAATTCCCAGTCCGATGATGAATCAGGCTTTTACTCGCGAGGCTTTTAAAGTAATACTGCGCACTTGATACACACGCTTCTGCTTAGTCAGACTCTCGTCCTTACTTCAGGTTTTTTTTTTTTTTCATTGCTGTATAAAAAACAGCGTCTGAAGTACTTTCTGCTGATGGCGATGTTCATGCTGACACGTCCTTGATCATTTGGAGTAGCCGCTCTCGGGCCAGACTGAAGATCTGCAAAACTGCCTCCACTGTCTTTTCAGTGTAATCGCTTTGACTACACGGATACATTCTCCTCTTTTGGCTTTTTTTTTACAGAGTTAAAATCTTAACTGCTCACAGGCAAAAATGTCAAATTTAATTGAAATTAATTTTTTCATCTGTCTGTGAAGACATGGCAGAGGTTGGAGGCGAGGGCTCGTCTCAGGTTGTCACTCGCTTCAAATGTGAAGGATGTTTATTCATCTGGTCCAAATGGTGGTGTAAATAATTGGATATGGATGAACAGGAGCGTCCTCACTGCTGCCCTAGTTGATTGAAAATACACACACTTATGTGTGAGTTTTGGATCTGAAACCCCACAGCCTGTGTCGCTCTCCGTCTGTGCGGACTTCACTGATCATCGTGGTCGTTAGAAGCCCAGGGAGAAGTTCACTCGGGCAGCTGTGGCATTATAATATCCAGTCCAACAGTTTGAACAGCGAAAACCGAATTTCATTGTGAGGAGCAGTCCACTTTAACAGCTCAAAGAGTAAAATGTGCTGTAACATTGGGAAAAAATTCATCTCCGCTTTATGCTGGGACTGAGGGCCCGTTTTTCTGTGGGGAAAGAGAGTTAGAAGGCATAAACGTGACACACCTGCTCCGCTCGGTCACATTTCCCTGTTGAGACGGCGTCTATAAACGCCAGCCCGGGCTCTTAATGATCTCCAAAATGAGGAGAGGAGCCGAGGAGCTTCTCTGAGGGCCGTTTGATGGAGGATCTGAGAGCTGCTCTGTATTAACTTTGTCAAACTAGCCAATTAATGTCTCCATTAATCTGAGAGAAACTTCCTGCTGTAATTCTGGATGAGGCCTGGCGGCCGCGCTCTGTCCTCTGCTCCCTTGTTCCTCTCTGTCCTTTCTTGGCCTTCATCTCTCACTCCTCCTGTCCGTGGTCACACACCTCCACGCGCCTGCTTCTGATGTACAGTGGGAGACCAGGATTCCATAAATGTGGACAGGAGGAACATGAATAGACAAATCGTCGCCTGTGAAGTCAAAATTCTCTTTGAGAGTCTGTCAGTTCTTTTAGAGTGGGTGAAAAAAAATGGAGGGCTTGAGTTTTGCTGTGGAGTTGACAGTAATTTAACTTTCCACAGAAAAGGCCCGAGGATGAGCTGCATGGGTTCACAATTGAAATCTGACTGAAATTGTCCACATAAATACATCAAATGAATTGATGGATATCCACCAGTTTTTGCTGATGAGTAAATTAATTTTGAGGTGTAATATTTAGTTACTTAGATTATATTAGGCAATGTCACGGCTCTGTTCTGATGACTCTGTTGTTAATGTCAATAAATCCATTGCAGCTCCAACAAAGAGCCTCAACCTGCCATCTCCTGTCACCACCCAGGAGCTGAATGAAGTGTGTGTGTGTGTCTATGTGTGTATGTGTGTGTGTCTGTGTCTGTGTGTGTGTGTGTCTGTGTGTGTGTGTGTGTGTGTGTGTGTGTGTGTGTGTGTGTGTGTGTGTAACCAGAAAGGATGAGAGAGAGAGAGAGATTTGCCCTCTTTCCTCATTGTAGGTGAGAGACAGACAGACTGACAGAATTAGAGCAGTTGAAAAACAATTA